>JAVJIF010034290.1:0-152425 GCA_038442645.1 Agave tequilana | reverse complement strand
TGGATACATCCTTAAAATCAGATTCTTCCAACTATAATCAAGATCATGTTACTATCTATATCAAGGATAAGCTACACACACCATACATGATGACAATCTATAAACTGATAAGGACAATCTATAAACTGATAGATCCAGTGTAAAAAATATACAGGAGTCACCTCTGAATCTAACTAAGTCCATGTCAATCCAAGTATCGGTAAGGTAAGTCATATCTAAACCTTCCCCGATATCCACTGGAATTCTAATTAAATACACATATGCTCCATCAGGTAATCTCTACAATAATATCCAAACACCCATATAATCAACATAGGATTCCAACATAATTGTTAACACATGCATATCATTTCCTATGCATTCAACATGTAATGTAGAAGGGGGTGACAACTCACATCCGTGCTTAATAATCTCTACACATAATCATGTAAAACATGTGCACAACACAAACAAATTACACCACATACACAAATATGTCTATGATCAATAAATTAATTAAAGAGAGAGAAAGAGAGAGAGACACTCACATTGGGGAATCTGCTCGTCGTCGGGCGAGTCGCTACCCGCGGTCGCTGTGGTGCGGTTCCTCGCCAACGGACTGCACGGGAGGGTGGTAGGTTGCTGGGAAGGCCACCGTGCTGGTCTCCGCCGATGGGCTGGCGTGAATCGGGAGACTCGCTGCTCGCTCGCGGCCGTACTGCTGCTCTCCTTCCTGGGCTGTTGGTCCGGATCTCACCAAACAAATCCGAAATGCTCTAGCACCAACCAAACATACAAATAATTATAAATGTACACTAAACACTCTCCCGAGCAACCCGACACATACGTGTACATCCACGTACATGTACAAGTATGCACATACATCCATACCCATTAATTAAGACTCATTTATTCATCACTAAACTATACATATAAATATTTAAAGAATGATTCATGCATTCATATACATCATGCATACACATGCATGCATGCATCCAAACTTGCAAAGGCACTCACGCACACATATGCAAAACACATTTATTTAAAGTTCTCAATTATTACAAGATTGTCCCCTATACAATAAAATATAAAACTAACCTCGAGCCGATTTGCGGCGCACCGACGGAGGCGTACGGGGCCGCGGAGGGTGTCGTTGGATAGAGCAACTCGCCGCGAAGGGCGTGGGGTGCGTACGCGCTCGCCCGACGATGATTAACGCATCCCGCGGAGAGCCCGAAATAGCTCGGAGTAAGGTTCCGCACATGAATAAAACACACACCATCAAAATTCTCACACATTATTCATACATAATATACACCAATAATTAAGGATGAAAAAATGAATAGGGAGAAAGGGGACTCACGGCCTCATCACCTGCGGTCTGGAGTAAGGTGCTTTCCACACAAGAAATAAATCACATATTAATATATATACAATCTCAAACATGTAAGCATCTATATAAAACTTAATAACTCACACACACATGGACACCCACGGTTTGATATGGGGTGCGGCTCTGTTGCCGTGAGCTGCACTTGGAAAGGGGCATCCAATGAAAACAAGGTATATAACTACAACTAAATTATTACCAAGCAACTAAATTCACCACATAAATTTAGTACATACATAATAATACCCAATCACCATGAATATAAAAACCTATGTTAAAATTGGATACAGGAGGTGAAGAAAACTCAACAGCCAATGGGGATTTGGGACCCAGCCAATGCTATCGGGGCTCTGGTGTAGTTCTACCTGGGGACCTGGCTCCTGGAGGAGGCTGATAGGCGCGGCCATTGGAGGAGCTTGACGTGATGGGGGATCTCGGCCGAAGGGTGTTGCCGAGGGCTGCTACTAGGGGTGCGCGGCCTGCTGCTAGCTGCCGAGATGGAAGGAGAGGAGTGCGGCGGAGCTTCGGCAACAATGGGGGATGCTGTGCTGAATTCGGCCAGGCAATTGGGCGGCGGCTGGAGTTGTGAAGGAGGGCATGATTAGTTTAGGGATTTGTTTAGGTTAGGGTTAAGTATTGAGATTATATATAGGATGGGTTAATTAATGGGTTCGGGTTGGATTATTGGGTTTGGGTAGAAGATAGGTATAAATTAATGGGTCTAAGGTAATGGGTATGATAATGGGTTGAGGGTATGGGTAGGATTAGATAATGAGAATTAATATGGGGAAAAGATCAAGGATACAAGGAAGGAGATAATGCTACAAACAATAATAAATAAATTGCATATCCAATAATAATATTAACAGGAAAAATAATAAATTAACTTGATTAAATAAAATAATCTGCAAATCAAAATAAATACTTAAGAAAATAAAAATACAGTATTTCTGGCTGGGGATCTTACAGCTACAACTTATTATAAATAAGATTTACATGACCACAAAAATTAACTGTAACACTTTGGAAGTGAGGAAATGGTCGTGTAAAAGAGAAAAGAGAGAAGGAAAAGGAGTTTTCTTATTTTCCTTTTCCGGTGTTTGGATAGATAGGGAAGTAAGCAATTATACTTCCTCATTTCCTTACTTCCGCCCACTTCCTTGCATTCAAACACCCCCTCAGAGTTAGAGAAGACGATGGCTTGAAGCAGAAGAAGCAAATGAAGGTGAAGCAGTTTCCTTTTTAGGCGATTACGAGTTTTCTTACTCTGATTGGATACGAATTGGATTAAATTCTTATTCAATGAAGGTTTATTTTTAAAGATTAAAGAGCCTAGAATCCTCTAGATTAAGAAGATCAACTCTTAGAAGAATTAATTAAGATTCTTCAACCATCAAAAGGACAAGATCATCTTATAGTCCAATTAGGAGTTGTATTGTAAAATCTTATAAAAAAAGGTTGTAATCAAGCATTGTAATTGCCTCAACCAAGCTGACCTCAAGGAGAAAAAAGGTGGAGGACACCAAGAAGATTAGAAGGAAGCCAAGTATATAGAGGAGCAAGGTGAAGGTAAATAGAGATAAGATAATACTCTTGTAATTTAAGTCTAAATTAAGAAGAAAAGTGAATATTCTTGTTGCATCAAGAGGAATGTTATATCTCTTTATAAGTAATTAATAAAGCTATTTCAAGTTCTCTCCCCATGAACATATGCCAAGTTTGGGCCGAATCACGTTAAATCCTTATGTTCTTATTACTCTTTTGTCTAGATATTATAGTTTGCTTTACAATAGTTTTTTTTTATAGGTGCTGTTCATATTGTCAAGTTTCGCAAACGTAGATCCTGAGAGTAACAATGGGTATCGTAGAATATCAATTTTGTTACAATATTGGTATCATAGGTAAACATTAACGAAGGGCAATATGTCAAGATAGGAAGTTTTACGACAAAGTTCGAGGTTGAGAAGTTCGCTGGTAAAGAAAACTTTAGCCTATAGCAAAAGAGGGTGAAGACGTTACTGGTGTAACAGGGTCTTCACAAGACCTTTCATGGGAAGTCAGTAAAACATGTAGCTACGTCAAACGAGGATTGAGAGGAAATGGATTTAAAGGCGGCAAGCACATCCAACTATGTCTCGTAGACGAGGTGATGTACAACATGATGGATAAAGGAATGGCTACTATATGACAAAAAGCTTCTCCAACAAGCTGTATCTCTAGAAACAACTATATGGTCTATGCATGAATGAAGGGGCACGCGGTGTTGGAGCATCTAAACTTACTTCAACAAGGTCATCAGCGAGTTTCTACTTGTTGATGTCAAGATCGAGGAGGACAAGGCGTTGATACTTCTCAGTTCGCTTCCAGAGCCATATGATCACATCATCACCACCAACTCTATAGTAAGGAAACTCTCATCTTTAAGGAGACCACGCCAACTCTCTTATCTAATGAGAATAGGAAAAGACCAAATCAAGAAGAGCAGACAGGATCGAGTTTGGTGGTCACGGGAAGGAAAGGAAGAGGAGAAGTATAGAAGGCCGGGCTCGTCAAAGACGTGTCACTTTTGTCACAGGGAAGGTCATTAGAAGAATGACTGCAAATATCAGAAAGAGTGGTTGAAGAAGAAGGGCAAGCTACAAAGGCAGGCGTAGCATTGAACAGTTTAGAGAAAACAAAAGTATTAATGACTTCTAATGAAGATCACACTTCTCAAGGTAAAAGCTGGATATTTGATTCAGGTAGTATAGTTCATGTATGCTCACAAAAGAAGTTGTTCAACTCCTTAGTTGTAAAGGAGAAAGAGATTGTCAAGATGGTGGATGGCTAGACTTGCGAGGTCATTAGCACTGAGACAATCAAGGTTATAGAAAGAGATGGGACGGTGCATGCTCTGGAAGTGGTCCGGTATGTCCTAGAGGTACGCTTAATCTAATTTCCATAAGGGTGCTTGATGAAGAAGATGCTGGATTCAAATGTAACAAGGTGTCATCACAGTTAGCCAAGGAGACAGGGTAATCCTGAAAGAGAGAAGTGTGGAGGGTTATATAAGTTGAAGAAAGGAAACTCAGTTCGAGGTGAAGTTTCAAAGATAACCTTGGAAGAGAGTTCATCACGAGATCAAATTTCAAGGAAGACTGCAACAGGACATGAACCGGGTCAAAGTGTTGCGGGAAGGAGAAAGGGTGTATTCAGGTAAGGCCCGAGATGACCCAAGCCATGGCGGTAAATCAGCCAAAGGCCC
Organism: Agave tequilana; assembly: GCA_038442645.1. Taxonomy (NCBI): domain Eukaryota; kingdom Viridiplantae; phylum Streptophyta; class Magnoliopsida; order Asparagales; family Asparagaceae; genus Agave; species Agave tequilana. The sequence continues at coordinate 147,812 of JAVJIF010034290.1, read as the reverse complement.
TAAGGAGAGGGGGGCAAGAATTAAAGTCTTCACGACATGGTTACTGTAATATCCCTGTTAATAATACTAAATTATATGTTAAATACCTAATTGAATATACATATCAATATGTAAATATTATTACTATTATTATATGGCTAATTCCTATTATTATTGTGTTGTTATTTTTATTAGTATCATTTTCTTTTTTTTCCCAATCCATTAGCCTTTAGCCCATACCCTTTCTCTATTGATCCAAACTCGAAACCTAAAACCCATTTTAACCTATACCTGTTAACCCAAGCCACTCCTCACATGACCCTAACCATCTAATTTTATCTTATCCTAATCCTATCAAACTAAATCTCAAATCATAACCAAAACATATCTTAATCTAATCCTATTAATCCTATAGCCCAACAAATAATCCCCCTTCATAATTCTATCTTCTTTCCTTCCCCTCTGTTGCAACCAAGTTTCCCCCATCCGCGACCTCCTCTTCCTCCACCGGTGAGCGCGAGGATACCTCCCTCCACCACAGCCTTTTCCCTCTTCTTCTCGGTTACGTCACACACTCCACCTTTGGCCGCAACACCCCTTGCGCAGAGCACTCCATAGCTGATCTTGGGCTCCCCCTCCGGCAGCTCTGGACAAGCACCGTCGTGCCGAGCCACCAATGTAAACTCCGACCTCCATTCTTTCTCTCCCTGAGCATGGCCGCAGCACTGGAAGCCCCCACGCCATCTCTCTCCTTTCCCTGGCCTGCACCCTTGTCCAGCACGGCCCTGACGCAGCCACGACAGCCCCCATCATGCTAACACCCTGCCAGGAGCTCCTTCTTACCGAGCATCCCTCTCTCTTTCCCCACGCTAGCACAGCCATGCCCTCTCCTTCCTTATCTGGCAACAGCCCTTCCCTGGAGCTTCATCTCCCCCGTCGGCGAGCACGAGTCCCTCCGGTGAGACCCGAGCTCTGCATCTTCTCCGTCGGACTCATCACCAGACTCCTCTGCGTTCTCCGCCGTGCTGTCTTGGAGCCTCCTATGTCGCGCCATGAGCCCATCACCGTGAGTTTCTTTATCTCTCTCTCTCTTTAATTTTCTCTGTTGAGTTTATTTTGAATGCATGGGTGTGTACATTATTTACGTGTGTGTGTTTGTGTGTTTTAATTAGATTATAATATTTTAATTAGATTATAATATAATATGTGCGTGTATAGTGCTATGATTGTGTGATATATATATTTGTGTTTTTGCATGGGCATGTGTGGTGTGTGTTAATTCGTGTAAATATTTGCATGTATATAAGTGTGTGTGTGGTGTATTTTGCATGCATACATGTATGGGTGTACACGTGTGTATATGCATGTGTGTCCATGTATATATGTGGCATGTGTATGTATACAGGTGCATGTTCATGTGAGTTCATGGATTGGGTTGCGTGTTGCAGCGTTTTGGACCCGTTTGATGAGTTCCAGACCTGTTGCAGAAGACTCGAATTTGTGCTCGCTATGAACCCCAATGCACTAGAGATTTGAATACCAATTCATGAGATGATGCAAAAATCCGTATCAGTTCGTGCAGTGATGACCGGTAAAGATTCGGATTCAAAACCGTATCATTTCATGTGAGTGTTTGTCTATTGGTCTATTTTAATTTTAGCATTCTATCTCTCATTTCATGCGAATATGTATATGATTTTTGCATCATTCTATTTGTGCGCAACTATTATTATATTGTGATGTCCTAGTAATATTTATTGGTATATCGTTTACTCTATATAGATTTGGTCCAGTATTCTAGGTATATGAGTATCAGACAAGACTTTCCTTATCGGTGATAACAAGTTGAGAATTGAAATATAAATTTAAGGATTCATTACTCATATATCTTATATCAGTGGTATAATTGATGTTTAAGGATATTTAGACTTAGTATCTAACATTATAATACTAGCAGTTTTCTCAGTTCTTATTTAATCATTCTACTACTTGATTCGGATCCTGAGATAGGTATTTAAACTGTAATCTGATTGAGGCTTGATGATGATTACTTGTCGTTATAGTTAGATATGTGGATACTTGTATGAGTTATTTATCAGACTTGATTTTTCCTTGTTGGAGATGAACTAGTTGAAAAATTAATTGAATATCGATGATTGATTAAATAGAAAATTCTTTATTAAAAGATAGGATCTTGAACTTAGACTTGTCAGTAGACTCGATTGGAGTAGAGTTGACCTTGTGTTGAGTAATATGTGTTTCACTGGACTGATCAGGAATAGTGGATTATACATTTGCCTATTTGATTGGTTACATTGGAGTTGGATCCTTTTGGTTGAGCTTAATGGAACTGAGGGTTGACCGATGATCTAGATTGGATTTGGATAACGATGACTGTTTGGATATGGTAAAGTGTATATTTATTTAAATATTGAGAATTGTATATGATTTAGAGGAGAGACACATTGATGATTTAGAGGATTAGAGTAGATCAAAATGAATGGGATAACTGGTTATTGATTTATTGAGGTGATGGGCCGTATCAGATACTTTATATGGAGTGATACTTGATGCTCACGATGATTGAGACTATGAGTTGATGGATCAGTTACTATTGTATCCAAGTACAGATGGATGAGATGCTGATCAGTTTTAGATGAGACTATCTATTGAGTAGTATCCGGACTTGTTATTGTATTACTTCATGTTATTAAAATTATTGGGAAAATATTGTCAGACCGTAACACATGTATTGTTTCATTGTTCTACCATTTACACGGTAATATTGTTCACATTGTTATTGTTACATCATTGACATTGTTACTGTCACCATATCGTCCCAGTAATTGAAATAACATGGATATCGATTGATCTAAATAATAATATAATTGAACAAGAAAAATTGATAGAGGAGACAACACCTGTATTTTGGTGGACCTAGGATACAGGTTGTGCAGCCAAGATACAGTTCCATTGCAGGGTGCCGGGGAATGACTGACATCCTATATTGTTCATATTGTTATTGTTATTGACACCTAGCGGTAGGACCTGGTTCAGCGCCAGGTGATTGGGCTGTGGTTCTGGGTATGTACGGAACCCACCTAAAGTATGAATTATATCTCTAACCAATCAGTTTCAATAACTTAGTACCCCAATTGACATGTGTGGTAGGTGTAGTATGAGTGCATCTATTACAAGTGGCAATTGGTGTTCGCTGACACAATAAATAATAACAAACTGTTCATAATGTACTGTGACTGTTGGTATTCACCCGAACATGTATGTTATGTTGGACACCTGATTGTATTCATAACTTAACTGTACATTGGACTGTAGTACCAATTTACTCCACCCATCTGATATATAGACTGTGATAGACACCTGACCTGATTAGATTTATAGTTCTGTTACTGTCTATTTATGTTCTGCATGTTATTTTCAGTCTTATTTTTAGTATATATATTTCATCATATGTATACACATTTTTTTCACGTGCACCTTTCCTTTTATTCTCACACATTCACTAGGAGTTCTGATTCTCTGTATTTGCACATCTAGATATGGATGTTTTATTTATTTGTTCAGGTTTCAATGAGACCGGATATGTTGCGAGGTACTAGAGTTTTTCTCTACCCATTATGGTATTATTGTCTTCCATTTTCAATCCTGTTTATTTTGTAGTTTTCTTGATTCACTATACATTGCTATCAATTATTATTTCTTTTCTGTATTCATATCATATCATGTGTAGACAACCATATGTATTGTAGTGATAATGATTTATCGTAGTAGATTTTATAAGTTGTTCAGGTTACTTTAGACTTAGCATGTATATATGAGGTATTTTCCTCGCGTATATACGTCATCGGCTCTTGTCGAGACTTCGTTTTTTCCATTTTCAATCCTGTTTATTTTGTAGTTTTCTTGATTCACTATACATTGCTATCAATTATTATTTCTTTTCTGTATTCATATGATATCATGTGTAGACAACCATATGTATTGTAGTGATAATGATTTATCGTAGTAGATTTTATAAGTTGTTCAGGTTACTTTAGACTTAGCATGTATATATGAGGTATTTTCCTCGCGTATATACGTCGCCGGCTCTCGTCGAGACTTCATTTTCGCATATTTTGGGAAGCAGGGCGTGATAGGTTATTCTTAGTATCCAAGACAATTTTACTTAAAAGGACCTAGTTCTTTCCGGTAACTTGAAATGAGTTATATTTATACTGCAATATAAATATACGATTCACATTATGATATTGACTCCATTTGGAATTGACTGTCCTCTCTTTGAAAATCCATCTTTTGATCTTTTGATATATCTGATTCCAACTCTTCTTCAGTGTAGTTTGGATTCCCTCCTTGATTTTCATATTCATCTCAACTCTTTTTGTCAGTTTTGTCTCCTAGAACCGGCTACTCATTGCTGAAGCTGATTGCAGAAATTAGAGTGGCACAGTGGAATCGTGGTGGACTCATGATGCAGTGAGAAACGACATGGAAGCTTTATCTTCTCCCTTAACTTGATTTTTTCGTTCCCGGCTTTATTGAAATTTCGAAAATGAAATTTTATAAGGGGGATAGAATGTAATATCCCCTGTTAATAACACTTAATTATATGTTAAATACCTATTTGGATTTACATAACAATATGTTAATATTTATTACTATTATTATATGGCTAATTACTATTATATTGTGTTATTATTTTTATTAGTATCATTTTTTTCCCAATCCATTAGCCTTTAGCCAATACCTTTTCTCTATTGATCCAAACCCGAAACTCATAATCCATTTTACCCATAACCCGTTAACTAAACCCACTCCTCATATGACCCTAACCATCTAATCTTATCTTATTCAAATCCTATCAAACTAAATGCCAAATCCTAACCAAAACATATCTAATCCTAACTAATCCTATTAATCCTATAGCCCAACCAATCATTCCCCTTCATAATTTTGTCTTCTTCCTTTCTCCTCTACCGCAACCAAGTTCCCCCTATCCGCGACCTCCTCTTCCTCTGCCGGCTTGCGCGAGAATACCTCCTTCCACCATAGCCTTCTCGTCCTCTCCTCCTTGGTTGCGTGGCGAACTCCACCTTTGGCCGCAACACCCCCTGTGCAGAGCACTTCATAGCTGAGCCTGGGCTCCTCCTCCGACAGCCCTAGACAAGCGCCACCGTGGCGAGCCATTAACATGAACTCCCACCCCCATCCTTTCTTTCCTCCACACCCGAGCACGACCACAACACTAAAAGTCCCCGCACCACCTCTCTCCTTTCCCTAGCCTACACCCTTGTCCAGCGCAGCCCCGACGCAGCCACAGCAGCCCTAGCATGCCAACACCCTGCCAGGTGCTCCTCCTTGCTGAGCATCCCCCTCTCTTTCCCTACGCCAGCACAGCCATGCCCTCTCCTTACTTGTCCGGTAACAGCCCTTCCCTGGAGCTCCATCTCTTTCGTCGGCGAGCGCGAGTCCCTCCAGCGAGATCCCGAGCTCTACCTCATCTCCGTCGGAGCTCAAACTCATTACTGGACTCCTCTGCTTTCTCCGTCGTGCCTCGGAGCCACCCATGCCTCGCCATGAGCCTATCACCATGAAATTCTTTCTCTCTCTATTTATTTTTCTCTATTGAGTTTATTTTGACATGCATAGGTGTGTACATTATTTACATGTGTGTATGTTTTAATTAGATGTATAATATAATGTGTTTGTGTGTATAATGTTATGCTTGTGTGATTTATATTGTGTGTTTGCATGGGCATGTGTGGTGTATGTTAATTCGTGTAAATATTTACATGTATATTAATGTATGCATGTGTGTAGACACACACACAAACACACATATATATTTGCATGCATGGATGTATGGGTGTACAACTGTGTGTATGCATATGTGTATGTGTATATATGTGGCGTGTATATGTATACGGGTGCATGGTCGTGTGAGTTCATGGGTTGGGTTGCGTATTGCAGCATTTCAGACCCGTTTGGTGAGATCCGGACCCGTTGCAGGAGACTCGACTTTGTGCTCATTATGGACCTGATGCACTGGCGATTCGAAGACTGATCCACAAGATGATCCGGAGATCCGTACTAGTTCATGCAGTGAAAACCAAACGGCGATTCAGATCCAACATCGCGTCATCTCATGTGAGTGTTGTCTATTGGTCTATTTTAATTCTAACATTCTACCTTATCATTTCATGCGAATGTATATATGTTCTGCATTATTCTATTCATGCCCAACTATTATTATACTGTGATGCCCTGATACTATTTTATTGATTTGTCATTTACATTGTTATAGATTTGTTCCAGTATTCTAGGTATATGAGTATTAGGAATGACTTTCCTTATTAGTGATAATAGGTTGAGAATTGAAATGTAAATTTGAGGATTCATTACTATTATATCTAATATCAATGGTATATTTAATGTTTAAGGATATTTAGACTCAATATTCTAACACTGTGACATTAGCGAATTTCTCAGTTCTTATTTAGTCATTCTACTACTTTAATTTAGATCCTGAGATAAGGTATTTAAACTGTAATCTGATTGAGACTTGATGATGACTACTTGTGATTATAGTTAGGTATGTGGATACTTGTAAGAGTTATTTATCAGACTTGATTCTTCCTTGTTGGAGATGAACTAGTTGAAAAATGAGATGAATATCGATGATTGATTAAAAGATGGGATCTTGGACTTAGACTTGTCAGTAGACTTGATTGGAGCACAGTTGACCTTCTTTTGAGAAATATGTGTTTAACTGGACTGATCAGGAATAGTGTATTATATGTTTGCCTATTTAGTTAGTTATAATGGAGTTGGATCCTTTTGATTGAGCTCGATGGAACTGAGGGTTGACTGATGATCTGGACTGAATTTGGATAGCGATGATTGTTAGGATATGGTGAAGTGTGTATTTATTTAGATATTGAGATTTATATACATCAATGATTTAGAGGAGAGACACATTGATGACTTAGAGGATTAGAGTAGATCGACATGAATGAATAACTGGTTATTGATTTATTGGGGTGATGGTTTACCATATCAGATACTTTTATATGGAGTGATACTTGATGTTCACGATGATTGAGATTATGAGTTGATAGATCAGTTAATATTGTATCATAGTACAAATGGATGAGATGCTAATCAGTTTTAGATAAGATTGTCAAATGAGTAGTGTCTAGACTTGTTACTATATTACTTCATTTTATTCAAATTTATCTGGAAAATATTGTTAGACCGTAACACGTATATTGTTCCATTGTTCTATCATTTATACAGTAATAATGTCCACATTGTTATTGTTACACTATTGACATTTTTACTGTCACCATATTATCCCAGTAATTGAAATAACATGGATATCGATTAACATAAATAATAATATAATTGAACTACTCACACCGGGATTGAGAAAATTGATGGAGGAGACAGCATCTATATTTTAGGTGCACTTAGAATACAGGTTGCGCAACAGAGATGCGGTTTCACTGCAGGGTTTTAGGGGATGACTGACATCCCGTATTGTTCATATTGTTATTGACTACATAGCGATAGGACCTAGTTCAGCGTCAGGTGATTGGGCTGTAGTTCCGGGTATGTACGGAACCCACCTAAAGCATGGCCAATGTCTCCAACCAATCAGTTTTAATAACTTAGAACCCCGATTAACACGTGTGGTAGGCGTAGTATGGGATGCATCTATTAAATAATAACAAACTATTCATAATGTACTGTGACTGTTGGAATTCACCTGATATATGTATGCTATGTTAGACACCTGATTGTACTCATGACCTAACTATACAGTGGACTCTCTACCACTAACTGGCTCTACCCATCTAATATATAAGCTGTGATAAACACTGACCTGATTAGATTTCTAGTTCTATTACTGACTGCCTTATTTACTGTCTATTTATGTTCTGCATGTTATTTTCAGTATATATTTTCATCATATGTATACATTATTTTTTTTTTCACGTGCACCTTTTTTTTATTCTTACACATTCACTAGGAGTTCTCACTCCTTGGATTTGCATATCCAGATATGGATGTTTTATTTATTTGATCAGGCTTCGATTAGACCGGTCATGTTGAGGGAAAGTGGAGTTTTTCTACCTATTTTGGTATTATTGTCTTCCATTTTTATTCCTGTTGATTCTATAATTTTCTTGATTCTTTATACATAGTTATCAGTTATTTTTTCTGTATTCATATGATATCATGTGTGAACATTCATATGTAGTATTGCGGTGATATTAATTTATCGTAGTAGATTTTTTAGCTTGTTCAGGTTACTTTAGGCTTAGCGTGTATACGTGGTGTATTTTTTCTCGCCTCTATACGTCGTCGACTCTCGTTACGACTCCGTTTCCACATATTTTGAGAAGAGGGGCGTGACAGTTACAGCCAAGAAAAGAATCAAGGTATTAATCTGAAATCTCAAATTGTTTTACTAAAGGCTTAAAAAACAAGTCAAGATGGAAATTTTAGGATTTTGTCTTATTTTCAAGAAGAGATGATGGTCCAAGAAAATCAAAAAGACGATCGCTTGAAGCGGAAGAAACACATCAAGGTGAAGCAGTTTCCTTTTCAGGTAATTGTGAGTTTTCTTATTTTGGTAGGATATGAATTGGATTAAATTTCTATTCAATGAAGGTTTGTTTCTAAAGTTTAAAGAATCTAGAATCCTTCAAGATTAAAGAGATCAACTCCTAAAAATATTGATCATGATTCTTCAACCATCCACAGGCCAAGATCATCTCATAGCCAAATAAAAGTTGTATTATAAAATTTTATAAATAAAAGTTATGATCATGCATTGTAATTGTCTCAACCAAGCTGATCTCAAGGAGAAAATGGTGGAGAACACCAAGGAGATCAGAAGAAAGCCAAGCAAAGAGAGGAGCAAGATAAAGGTAGCAAGATAAAGGTGCATAAAAATAAGATAATACTCTTAAAATCTAAGTCGAGATTAAGGAGGAACGTGAATACTCTTGTTGCATCAAGAAGAAGGTTATATCTCTTTATACCAAGTTATTAATAAATTTTTCGCAAGTTCTCTCCACGTGGACATAGGTTATGTTTAGGCCAAATCACGTTAAATCCTCGTGTTCTTTCTTATTACTCTTTTGTCTAGATATTATTAGTTTGCTTTACAATAGTTTTCTTTTGCAAGTACTGATCATATTACCAAGTTTTGCAAATGTCGATCCTGAAAGTAATAATTGGTATTGTAGAATATCAATTTTCATCTCAACAACAGCTTACCAGTGGATGTTAACCTTGCCATCGGCTTTGCTGCCTGTCATTGCAAGTTTGGCACCATGGAGTTCCTGGTCGATAAGGGCCAAGCGTCTGCCTTCCTTGCTCCTCTGATGAAAGCAGCTGAGAAGGGGATGGTCCCTTCACAGTGTTGCCTTCCTTTTATTGTCTGACTTCCTTGGCTCATCTGCTGCGGCTGAAATCACCTAGAGGGGGGGGTGAATAGGTGATGGCTATACTTAGTGGTAAATAATGCGGATTAAAAATAAATCAACAATAAGCAACAACAAATAAATGGAACTTGCAAGAGAATAGATAATATAAGTGCAAGTAAAGGAGAGAGTAGAATTTAGAGAGATGTGGACAATCGCAAATACAAGTATATGTTTCGAGGTTCGAGCCACTGCTCTACGTCCCTACCTTCAATACGATGAAGGATTTCCACTAGAGTGATCCCACCGGATCGTCAATCGAGTATAAGTTCTCACTAGAACTCTTCGGACACACTTTTTCTCTCTCATAGTGTCGCAATACCAACATAGAGCTCACTAGCTCGCTTGAGGCCACAACCTCCACAACTTCTCAATTTGAGGTAATGATGATTAACCCTTGACCACAAAGTAAGCTCACATGCACAACCCTACAACCAAGATGAGGAGATAAAATTTTAGGGATTGTGTAGTGCAAAACTAAGTAGAGAAGTGGAGGAGAATGCTTCAAGTTAAATACCTAAGGATTGGAAATATGTGGCTCATGAGAAAATCTTTTGCTAAAAGACTAAACTTTAAAAAACTTTGATTTTAAACTTGTAAATCTTGTGTTTGAGTTGTATCTCACTCCCACTATTTATAGGAGATGAAAACTAGGTTAGAAAAGCCAATAGATCCGTTGGGAGAAGTCCCAACTAAAAACAAAACAGAATATAGCCGTTGGCAGCCAGTACAGTAGATTTTTCTGCTGCCGGTCGACCGGGCCGGTTGACCACCAACGGTCAGATTTTTGACCGTTGGGAAAGCGGTCGACCGAAGTTCCTAAATAGAGAGTAAACATTCTCTATCGATCGACCGGACCGGTCGACCGGAACAAACAGAGAGCTCTGCTCTTTTTGCTAGTCGACGGGCCGGTCGATCGATGTGCACACATGCACATTGGTGCGTGTCGGTTGACTGCCCGGTCGACCGACAGAGCAGTTTTGCTCTGCTAGCAGTCGACCGTGCGGTCGACCGGATGGAAATCTTTTTGAAGTTAGAATTTTCCGATAAATTTTCTTTAGATGGGCAGATACAAAATAAAGTTCTAGAGCTTGGAATGATCAGAGTGTAATCATAGATCAACACCAAAAAATATGAACTATATTTTGATAAAAATTCTTTTCTAAAGTAAAATAACCGTTTTTCTAAAAACTTATTTTTTCAAAAACTGATTTTTCTGAAACTTCGTTTTTCTGAAACTCAGTAAGAAATTTTGCAATAAAATTTTGCTTGAAAACATGAAGCAATATCAAATGTGTGTGTGTGACAATCCCAAGGTTATCAACCTCTATCATCTCGGTTTTGACAAATAGACTATAAATCCTAACGAAAATGAAAAATGCAAAGATACAAATCTTGTATATAGTCTTCTCAACTTTACTTGATCCTGGAGCTCTTCTAGTATGCTAGGCTCTAGGATCTAAAACTTCGTGGCTTCCAAATGTGTGAGTCTTGTGATGGGGCTGACAATCAATCTATGTTTTTACCTGAAACTTATTTAAACAATCTTGTTAATATCTAACTACATATGGTTTGTTATCATCAAAACTTGGGGCTAATGGCCTTTGGGCCAACAATCTCCCTCTTTTTGATAATTTCAAAATATATGGAGTTATTGCAAATATTTTGGGTGGAAACTTCAAGTGAAGCTCTCCCTTAACACATGCTTATTTAATAATAAAGATATAAAAAGCTAAATGCATAACAAAGGCATATACAAAGGATATACATGTAGATTCATACGCCAACCATCTATGCATAGTAAGGATACAGAAATATGAAAGTGTATGCATACATGGTTACCTCCATCCATCCAGAAATACCTCTAACCTCCAAAATAGATGATTGGATTAAGAATAGAACAAATACAATATACATCCAATCACATATACCACATGGAGATAATAAAGATTACTGCTATATCATAATAAAAAAGGTATCCATACAAGCTAGGAGGTTCATGCCAATTTCAAAACCAGAGACATAACACATGTCCACAAACACATGTCCACATGTCCATAAGATACATACCAAGCACAAAAGATGTTCACAAAAAGTAAACTAATATCCAAATACATGCATAGAAAAATAACTCAGAAATAACTCCACAAAAAGCAAACTAATATCTAAATACATGCATAGGAAAACAACCCAGAAATAACTCCATAAAATCTCTCCCCCTTTTTGACATACAATGGCCCGAAAATCAGGGCCCTCTGGGGAAGTAGGTCGCGGAGATAGAGCAGGAGGAGGATCCCATGCGGCGAACGGAGGGCCGAAAGCAGGAAGTGGCTATGCACGACCCTGAGGAATAGGAGCCGACCAATCAACCCTATTGTAGATGTCGCCGATACACGTATGCATATAGCGAATGGAACCATAGATATGGCTGAGGTCATTGTCCAGACGGTGCTCCAGCCGCTAATAGTTTACGGCCATCTCAACTGAAATCTGCTGGCGGTGCTCTGCCATCTCAGCTGAAATCTGCTAGATGTGCTCCTGAAGCTGTGTGGATAAGGTTAGGTTAGGGTCCAAAGGAGCAGAAGAGCCAGAAGAGGATCCATGAACAACAGGAATGATAGGCTGTAGCTGAGGAGTAGGAGGACGCTCCCGAGCACGCATCCTCTTGAGGAGGGTGCTGTTTATTTCTACTGACGGTTCAATTGACCGTTCAGAGGAAAGATCAAATCTTAATTGCTTCAATAGACGGGTGATGAGCATCCCAAAGGGCCAGTGCTGGTTTGGGATAAGAAGATGATCAGAGGTCATGTAGTTGATGATGAGTTTAGGGATGTTGATTCTAATGCCTTTCAGAGTGCAATAGATGACCAGCGGAGCAGACCCTTAGCGTGACTATACTCTCCTAATTTTGGCAGGAGGTTATAGAACACGATCTTAGCCAGGACCTGGGCGGTGAGAGTATAGTACTTCACCTCCTCATTCCTAACTAAGGCAGGGTTGTCATCATCGTGAAGTAGGGTAGATGCGGTGTAGGTAGACTCACCGTCAGGATAATCAAAGTCATGAAGATCTACGTTATAAATATCTACCCCCTCACAGGAGAGGTGTATGTGACTTACAAATTTTAAAGAGAGATGTTTATATCTCTGCCCAAGACTCTAGATTTAATATGATTTTGTTCAAATGAGAGATTAGAATAAAAATAGTGTACCAATTTAGGATAAACTGATTCCTTAATAGTGACAAAATTTTCTAAAGAACTGGATCCTAGAATATTTGCAAGATTGAGGTGCTCAAAATCACTGAGCACCACAGTCCTACCTGAGATGACATTTTTAGCAAAAATTAGGGTATACCTATAAGATATATTTTGTGAGACAAAAGGGATGAATAATGATTCGGGGGTTTTCCCTTTTCAGATCGGGATCTTTTTGACATTTTAGATGGATAAGCAAAATCAAGGCACGAAAATAGCACGATTTAAACAATTGAACTTAGAAATAACAAGAAAAATCTAAGGGAAATTAGATTATACCTTGAAAATCAAGAGAAATCCTAAAGAGATTGTTGATCTGAAGTCTGGGAGCAATTTTTTCAAATTTTTATGGAAGGATCTAGGGATTTAGAGGAGTGGAAGAAGGTTGGAAGAGGTTTAGGGTTGTGAAAATAGATGAGAAGAGGTGAAGGAGGCGGTGGAAAAGAAGAGATGAGAAAATTTTGGGTTTAGGGTTTATAAAGCAACCGGGTAGACAGCAGGTTTACCCAACGACCGGTCGACCGGTGGAAACCGAGAGCAATCTCGTTTTCTGTCGATCGACCAGCTTCGGGCAAAAACATAAAATTATTTTCAGTTTCAGGCTGAGTCGGTCGACTGCTCAGTCGACCGGGCCTATGCCAGGCCAGCTCGGTCGACGGGACGATCGACCGGCACTGCTGAAAATAATTTTTTAAAAAAAACTGTGTTAAATTTTGTTTTTAATTTAATTTTCTCCTTTAAAAAGAATTATATATATATATCTTGTATAATCATAAAAATAATGTTGAAAGCGATTGAAATCTTACTTGGCATGAAATTTTTTTATTTTTATTAACAATGTATTTCCTTTTATTAATTAAGCGATAAACATGAGATGTTGAAGCCGAATACTCTTTTAAGGGTTATGAACTTCTCCTCGACATTTCTCTAGATAAGAGTTGAGGCGCGCAATTGCCATCTCTATTTATTTGCTTAATTTGATTAAATAAATATTTATTTTGACAATATTCTAATAAAACATTTATTTAACAAAATCTTGATATGTGGACAAATAACATATGGCAAGTATAAAAACAAAAAGAATACACATTCCCAATCATAGTTAAGATACAAAAAAAAAATATGGATATGTAAGTTTACACATGTAAGGCATATTATCACAAAAATGCAACTAGCAAATCCTATACATTTAAAAAGAAATTTTAGGTGGAGAAGTTACCAAATCATGGGTAATCTCCAAAATGGGTGCCTCTTTGATAGCGATGCAAGTGATAGTGTATTCGCTTAAGCATTGATGCATCCACCAGCCGGGCACCATCTCCCCCTAAGTCTTGGAGGAGGGCGACGCACCTGTATCAATTAAATTTTGTGTGTCTTTTACTACCCAAATCTTTTTGGGTCCTTTGCGGTTAGTATTTTCTTGAACCCATATATTTTTATTAGACAAGTTTAGCTTAGCATAACAAAATTTTGCTAAATGGCCTTTGCGGCTACAATTTGCACATATATAAATTATATCATACATAAATGCATGCTTGTGTGAGTGTGCATGCTTGTGTGTGTTTGATGCTTGAGAAGTGTGTTTCTCTTAGGTTTTTCCCTTAGAAAACATAGATGCAAATTTGGCCATATCAAATGCACACTTCTATAAGGTAGAATCCAAAATTTCAATGCGTTTTTGTATTTCTAAAAATTCATTTTTATTAAAGGTAGTGATTGGGCTTTTACCCTTACAAGTAGTTTTATATTTTTCAAAATCCTCTTTTATTTACTCAAAAGAAATTGACAATTCATTTTCTCATTTAAAACAAGTTCAAATTTATTCTTTAAAGAATCATTTTCCTTTTTCATTTTTTATTTTGAGCTAGAGAAATTTCATATCTACTTTGTAATTTTTCAAAAACTTGTGATAATTCATCCATAGTTAAATCTTCATCTTCTAAAGAGTTTTCTAGATTTATCTTAGAAGCTTCACCATCACGTGCCATGAAGCATATGTGTACGGTGTCGATCTTCTCTTCGGATTCGGTCTCGGAGTCGTCCCACGTGGTCACCATTGTCTTCTTCTTCTTCTGCACATTCTTGGAGGTAGTAGCTTGTAGAGAGGGGCAATCCGCAATTAGATGTCCCGTTTTCTTACAATGAAAATATAGACCAGGTTCCCCTTTTCTTTTAAATCTTCCTTGAGATCTTCCTCTTCGGAAGTTCCTTTGTCTAACTTTCTTGTAAAACATTTTGTCCACTTTTCTTATGAGCATGGCAAAGTCTTCATCGTAGTCTTCCGATGAATCCTCTTCATCATAGGAGGATGGAGCCGCCTTGAAAGCTAGTGTTTTCTTCTTTGGTACCTCCCTTTCTTCTCTTACCTTCATCTCCATCTCATGGGTTTTGAGATTTTCGATGAAGTGGAGAAGTCCATCTCTTCCCTATCGTTGAGCTCCTTGAGGGTGGTTGCCCTGACTTCCCAATACTTGGGAAGAGTTCTAGTGACCTTCCGGATCTTTTGGTCATTGTCGACATTATCACCTAAAGAAGATAAAGCATTAGTAATCTTGGTGAAACGAGTGAGCATTTCATCTATACCTTCATTATCAAGCATATAAAATTCTCATATTGAGAACGGAGCAAGTCAATTTTAGATCTTTTGACTTGCGACGTCCTCTCATGAGTAATGATAAGAACATTTCAAACTTCATAAGTAGATTTGCAATTAATGATACGGGAAAGATCATCTTCATTTAAAGCTTAAGTGAGTGCATATTGGGCTTTAGCATTGGTCTCATTGTCCTTAGCGGTTGCTTTGGACCATGTATTCTCATCACTGTGAAGTTCAATAAATTCTTTGGTAATAGATTTAGCAACTCTAACACCTAGGGACTTTAGAATAGGTT
The DNA here is from genome assembly GCA_038442645.1 of Agave tequilana. NCBI lineage: Eukaryota > Viridiplantae > Streptophyta > Magnoliopsida > Asparagales > Asparagaceae > Agave > Agave tequilana. The sequence goes on along the minus strand of JAVJIF010034290.1, from coordinate 132,174 downwards.
CATTTTGGCCTTCCAAATGGGGAAGTTCAATCCATCAACTTTGGGTGGGGACTTGATGTTAGAAAAGTCAACAGATGCCATGAATACAAGTATAGTGCATAACAAATAATAAATGCAACAAATAAATATAGCCAAACAATGAGGATCTCCCTAAGGTGGCTAAACCAAATGCTAGGGTGAGGCTCTGATACCAATTGAAATCACCTAGAGGGGGGTGAATAGGTGATTTCAATACTTAGTGGCAAATAATGCGGATTAAAAATAAATCAACAATAAGCAACAACAAATAATGAAACTTGCAAGAAAATAGACAAGTAAAGGAGAGATTAGAGTTTAGAGAGATGTGGACAATCGCATACACAAGTATATGTTTCGAGGTTCGAGCCACTGCTCTACGTCCCCGCCTTCAACACGATGAAGGATTTCCAATAGAGTGATCCCACCGGATCGTTAATCGAGTACAAGTTCTCACTAGAACTCTTTGGACACACTTGTCCTCTCTTATAGTACCGCAATACCAACTTAGAGCTCACTAGCTCGCTTGAGGCCGCAACCTCTACAACTTCTCAATTTGAGAAAATTGTGATCAACAATTGATCACAAACTAAGCTCACATGCACAATCCTACAACCAAGATGAGGAGATGAAACTTTAGGGATTGTGTAGTGCAAAATCAAGTAGAGAAGTGGAGGAGAATGCTTCAAGCTAAAATACCAAAAGATTGAAAATATATGACTCAAGGGAAAATCTTTTGCTAAAAGGCTAAACTTTTAAAAACTTTGATTTTAAACTTATAAATCTTGTATTTGAGTTGTATCTCACTCCCACTATTTATAGGGGATGAAAACTACGTTAGAAAAGCCAATAGATCCATTGAGAGAAGTCCCAACTAAAAATAAAACAGAATATAGCCCTTGGCAGCCAGTACAGCAGACTTTTCTGCCGCCGGTCGACTGCCAACGGTCGGATTTCTGACCTTAGGAAAGCGGTCGACCGGATGGTCGACCGAAGTTCCTAAATAGAGAGTGAACACTCTCTGTCAGTCGACCGGACTGGTCGACCGAACAAACAGAGAGCTCTACTCTTTCTGCCGGTCAACCGAGCCGGTCGATCTATGTGCACACATGCACATTGGTGCGTGTCGGTCGATCGCCTGGCCGACCGATAGAGCAGTTCTGCTCTGCCAGCGGTCGACCAGATAAGGCCGAAAACACAGGATGGAAATCTTTTTGAAGTTAAAATTTTTTCGATAAATTTTCTTTAGATGGGCAGATATAAAATAAAGTTCTAAGACTTGGAATGACCAGAGTGTGATTATAGATCAACACCAGCAAAATTTGAAATATATTTTGATAAAAATTCTTTTCTAAAGTAAAAATCGTTTGTCCAAAACTTGTTTTTTTCAAAAACTGATTTTTTTGAAACTTCGTTTTTCTGAAACTCAGTAAGAAATTTTGCTTGAAAACATGAAGCAATATCAAATGTGCGTGTGTGACAATCCCAAGGTTATCATTCTCTATCATCTCGATTTGACAAATAGACTATAAATCTTAACTAAAATGAAAATGCAAAGATACAAATCTTGTATATAGTCTTCTCAACTTTGCTTGATCTTGGAGCTCTTCTAGTGTGCTAGGCTCTAGGATCTAAAACTTCGCGGCTTCCAAATATGTGAGTCTTGTGATGGAGCCGACAATTAATCTATATTTTTACCTGAAACTTATTTAAACAATCTTGTTAATATCTAATTATATATGGTTTGTTATCATCAAATCTTGGGGCTAATGGCCTTTGGGTCAACGGCGGCGTACGGGGCTACTAACGGCATTGTCACATGTTTTGATGATGGAGCTTTCGTGCTTGAATTGGTAGGTTTCTCGAGAAAAAACTGGTCCACAACGGCATTTGTGATGCAGGCGGGGAAGCAAAAAGACGAATGACACTGACTAGATCTCGTTCTAGTGCTGTTGAACCCTAAAGAACCCTTCAAGTACGAAAATCATACTCGAGTTCGCGAACACAAAACTCGAATTCATAACCAACACGACCCGAATCCACAAGCCAAAGATAAGAACTCGAATCCACGAGTAATTGAAAAGAGAAATCTCAATTTAGATACATAAAAGTTGATTACAAAATAAAAATACAAGGGCCTTTATAGGTTTACAAAAGTCATATCCTATCTATGAAAGTTAAATTCAAACTAAAGAAAAGAAAGTTCAAAATAAAGAAACTGAAAAATCTATTGGGTTCCAAATTTGTACCCAAAATAGAATCCTAAATAAAGTCAAATACCAAGATACGCAATAGGGTTGTCGATAGCCGAACTGTCAATAGTCAAGGAAAAACTGTAAAATCGTAACTTTTGGTAAAAACCTATCGACAAGCCAGAAGACGGTGTTATCAACAGGTCTGAAAACTCCTGTATCTCAAAAAAAGCCTGTCGATAGTCCAAATAAAGGGTTGTAGACAGATCCAATTATTTTGGTCTATTATTTGTCTTGCCTTGCTCTTTTGTCTCCTGCATCAGTCCCTCTCTCTTTAAAGAACTCGCCCTCAAGTTTCTATCACGTTGATTGCACCAGGATACAAGAGCAGACTCCCTTTTCTTTATAGATCTTGTAGACGGTGGGATTGGCCTAATGACAACTCTCTTAACCTTCTAAATAATCACATATATGTTCTCCCATTCTCAATGGGTAGCGTCGACGTCATGTTGTCATGGTCTTCTAAAAAGAATATGTTACTTGTCCATATTGACGACATCACAAGTAACGAAATCTTGATAGTATTTACCAATGAAAATAAAAACTTGACACAAATTCGTTACCTTGATAGTGGACCTTACTTGATCCCTTAATGTCGCAGGGATAATGATGTGGCTTTGTTTCTAATTTCAAGTGATCCACAAGTGCTCTAGATATTATGTTCTCACAGCTTTCATTGTTAATGATAAGATTACAGACTTTATCCTTGACCAAACACCTTAAATAGATGATTTGATGTCTCTCTATGGTGTCGAAGATCTTCTGGCTGTAAAGCACTTTCTAAATAACACAAGTGACAAGATCGCCATGTTCTTCGACGAAATCAGAATTCTCTGGCTCTGTCTTAATTAATACATCATCTTCTTTTTTATAGTCTGCTATATTGACGGACCTTCTCTTTGGGCACTCATTAGACTCAGGTTTGCCACACACACTTGCCAAGTGTCTTTGCTCTTTGCGATCGCAGTGGTTGTTGGTATCAATGTAGAGACTTTGGCTGGTGGCTTTTACTATTGATTAACTGGCATCATGGAACTCAACAGGACTCTATCATCTCCTATGGGCTCCTTAACTGATAAAGGATGTCTGAAAGATGGAGCTCTGCTTCGTAATCTCTTTATCTTCATGGCCTTATTTTGGGCTTCCTTGACAGAGAACATGTTCTGGATAGCAACATATTTCTAGATGTACTTTGTAGTCTGCTAGTCCTCAGTCAGAGATAAATTACACCATGATGCGAGCGATAGAACTCCTCCATGTACACCAACACAGTCCTCATACCTTACTTGTATTGCTCAAATTGATTGTAGAGGATCTGTTGATAGTCGGGTAGAATGAATCTATCTTGTAGGAGTTGTTTCATGTGCTGCCATGTCACACAGGTTGTTTTCCTTGACGCTTTTGTGAGATTTACAATTGATCCTACCATGCGGCTCGTCCTCCTTTGAGTTTGTATGCCACAAAATTTTCTTGTTTCTCCACTGAAACATAAGCCATGACAAAGAATTTATTCACATCGTAGATCCAATCCAGAAAGAATTCTATATCAAGATTCCCGCTAAAAGAGGGGATGTCAGCCTTCATCTTGTACTCATAAGGATTTGGGTATCCTCCTTCCTTACCATGATTAGAGTAAGAGACTCTAGCCTCCCTGTTTGGATTAAGAAACCTACCTCTCCTATTTTGTTTAGGATTAGCGAATCTCACATGCCTTTCGCAGGCTAGGCTATAATCTCCAAAATCATCATACTGATAATTGGGGTTGTTGAAATCTTTGTCAGAGAATTCCTCAATTTGGGGATATCGTAGAGGGTAGTAGTTTGGTGGTCTACGGTATTGATATGGATGATATGGTGGTGGCTGATTTGGGTATGGTGTATATGAGGATGGTTGATATGGGATGATAGTAGAGGGGGTGGTTGAACCTGTGGTGGGTGAATTAGAGGTGGTTAGTTTAGTGGTAGAGGTTGTGGGTGAGGATTGTTTGAAGGAGGTGGAAGTGGAGGATGATGGTTACCTGATGAAGGTGGAGGTGGTGGAGGAAGATTGTTTGATGAATGTTCATGCCCGCTTCGATACACACCATCAGCCAGGCTTCCATCATCGAGTTTGAGAGATAGTTTCTTGATTTCTTGGACCATACTGTTCATGGCCGATTCAAGAACGCCAAGTCCCCCTTCAACAGCGCCTACTATTATGGAGAGTGGACTACACATCGTCATCTCTGACCATCGTCGGAGCATTTATCGAAGCTCTGATACCACTTGACACAGACGAGGAAGTGAAAAAGACGAACGACGTAGGCTAGGTCTCGTTCTAGCACTGACAAACCCTGAAGAACCCTTCAGGTAGAGAAATCGTGTTCAAATCTATGAACATAATACTCAAATCTACAAGCAACATGACCCGCATCCACAAGCCAAAGATAAGAACTCAAATCTACGAGTAATTGAAGAGAGAAATTTCAATTTTGATTCATAAAAAGTTGATTACAAAATAAAAATACAAGGGCCTTTATATAGTCTTACAAAAGTCATATTCTATCTATGAAAGCTAAATTCAAAATAAAGGAAAAAAATTCAAAATAACTAAAAAATCTATTAGATTCCAAATTCTGGATCCAAAACTGAATCCTAACTAAAGTTAAATACCCAGATACATAATAGGGCTATCAACAGCTGAAGGGGGCTGTCGACAGCAGCTGACAGTCAAGGAAAAACCGTAAAAATCTCAACTTTTGGTAAAACCTTGTCAACAGGCCGGCACTATCGATAGGTCTGAAAACTCCTGTCTCTCGAAAAAAGCCTGTAGACAGTCCAAACAAAGGGATGTTGACAGATCAAGTAATTTTGGCATGTTGTTTGTCTTGCCTTACTCTTTGGTCTCCTACATTAATTTGGCGAGGGAGTGAGGGAGGCGAAGATCAATGCGTGAGTGTGATCTTCTGAGATTCAGCTGAGAGAGCTGCCAATGGGCCTAGTTGTAGCCATCGCATTGCTACCACCGTATAGGGAGTTTTTGAAGACAGGCGGGGGTTGTTGCCGTAGAGGCTGAGATGGGAACTCGTGGGGGTGGTGAGGGGGCTCGGAGATTTCAGGAGGCAGGCGAAGGAAGCAAGAGGGAAGATCCCACGGCAGTGTTAAAGCATCACTTGCCATCATTCTTGGTTCGGACTTAAGTTGTTTATGTGTAGAGAGTATACAGATTCGAGAGGGGAAGATTATTTTTTTCATCTGCCCTTTTGATCTATATGCATGTATTAGTAGTGACTTGTTGCAATGGTGAAAGTGAGAGTTCTAGTAGACAAGGGCCAATAGAGTGTTTTTCATTTTTCATTTTTTTTTTCTTTTTTCTTTTGGATTTGATAATGCTATTATATATGGAATTGGTCATGAGAGGTTTAGGGACTGACAAAACTAAGTTTTTATGATGAAAATAACATATACAAATAACAATAAACATAAAGCTGTGTGTGTTACAGCATCACATGTCATGACTCCTATCCTTCCCTCCATCGCAGAAGCATTGCTGATATTGCAAATAGCAGATATGAAGGGAGATTTGATACTAGTGTGCCGATTGGTCGCAAAGCTTGTTGCATTTACAAGAATTTATTGATAGTTATGAGACCATATTCATACTCCATGTTCATGATGATGTGTAACAGAGCTGAATCCTGTTGTCCATCAGATTTCAGACACGCACAAACGCTACTTTGAGCTCCGGGTACAAAGAAATAAGGAAGTTAAAATGAAAGGACATGCTACGACCTTTCATCTTCGTATGTCATGAATGAGCCTCCATAAACCATTAATTGAGCTTAGTTAGTCTTTTATATGGTAAAGTTGAACTGTCAAATTATACACTTCTTAGTGCATCTAGCAAATTTAGTTTGAAAAATCCCCTTCCTTTCTCGGAGAAGAGGAGATTTGAACCTCGACCTCTACAAGAAAAGAAAATATAACACCGCTCGTGCAATGTTTAGTCTGTTAGATTTTTTGAATTAAAATAAAGGGAAAGGCTTTCATTTCAAATCTTGTTTTACCAAGTCAATTTTGACCAAATCTCAGGATCTAAATCAGTTGAGAAAATATCTCAACTGCTTGAATTTTTGACGGAGTTGTCACAACAACTGGGGTTCTAAAGGTATAAATAGACCCCTCACTCCAATAGCAAAACATAACTCGTTTCTTTTTTTTCATCTTAAAAGAAAACTTGAAAACTACTCTTCGTGAGAATGGCTTCAGTGTAAAAAAGAATTTTTTATCTTCAATTTTCTGGGCAAACTTCTTCATTTGAGTAGAGGCTCTGCCCATCATTCTGGGCTGAGTGCTGGTGAATCTGGGAGATCCTTTACCACTAGGGGATAAGGTCGATTCAACGTTTAGACAAGGAGACAGGCTTTTGATCCTTTAGGGCGCGACATCGCGACTACATTCCCCAGGCCAGATTCCTGTTTGTTTTTTTAAACTATAATTGTTGTTACATGCTACAATAATTGTTGTTTTATCGTAATTTAATTTGTAAAGATATGGCATGCTTTAGGAAATACTATATCATTTTCAACAATCTAAAAGATCAACACACACACACACACACACACACACACACTTTCTTCTATTTCTTTCAATTTATTTCCTATTTCATACAAACTAATTGAATTTAGAAGACAACAGTTAATAAATTCAGCTCCGAATGATTGTATTTGTACTCTGGATACTTCTGATGACAGCCTTTTTTAACCATATATATATATATATATATATATATTATATATATATTATATATATATATATATATATATATATATATATATATGGTATTTATAATTTAAATATGAACTAAATAGTACATGGCATCTTTTGTATATAATAACAGTTTTGATGAATGTTAATGAACATCTAACCAAATGTGTGTTATGTTCACACCTCAATTTATTTGCCTAATTCTTAAGTTGTTCATTGTGATGTCAGTTCTAATTCTTTAAGTATTTTTAGAAGGGCATACTTATAAAAGATACTAGTTTGAAGGATTTTTAATTAAATTGGTGTGTTTAATTCCTTATTGAATTCTCTGCCATCACATGTTGCGCTTTCTTTAATTTATATTTATGCAAACACACTTCTAGAACACTATTATTCAAAGCTAATTGACAATTATTTGCTTATGCTATGTTGTATTAAGTTTTCTACCGTCAATTCTAATCTTACTATTAATTTTACTATACAAGCATTTGTCCTTATGACTTGCTATTAAGTTTGCTAATGTTCTAAATTTCATGCATGTCTTGAAATTCACTTTTCTTGTTGATGGGTTCTTTGATTAATAATTTTGCTTCATTAATCTAACTTCATATTGTTTCCTTTTGAGTATCACTATTGGTTTCAGATAAAATAAAATAAAATAATAAAAAATGGTCTGAGAACTTATGAGTCTGCGACTATTAAGGGTTCTGTATAATAAAATAGCAGTCTAAGTAGTATCTTATATAGTCACGATTCTTTTCTTTTAATTTTATTACTTAAACTTAAACGAATAGATTTATGTATCTCAAATTCTTGAAGGTTCAAAGTTTGGTTCATGTTAACAGCTGAAAAGTTCACACATACTCAACTGCAATAGAAACTAACAAGAGGAAGAGAAGATCTTTAATATTCAATAAAAGAAGAGAAGTGACTTAGTTTAATCTTTGTTCTACTGATTAGCATGTGAATCATAGTTTCCTTATTATAATAAGTTAATCATAGTTTATTGCACTCTTTATTACAGAGTAAACTGAATTTTGTATGAATAGTTCTTTATACAAATTTTTATATGACCCCAGACATACATTATCCGACTGCTAATTAGATTTGTGCTGCTTAAAAATTCTATCAGTAATATTGAGAAATTATTTGTTTGGCTACTTAGCCTAATGCTCAGACTTATTTTCTTTATTGGTCCTACTTAATCTCATTCATTTCCTCGCTAGTTAACTGATTATATAACCTTATCTTGTTATATTGCTTCATTATTTACTATAATTTAACCAATTTGTCAGTTTTTAGATTTACTGGATCCTATTAACATTAGAATTAAATGATATCAATTACTATTTTAGATGCCATTGAATACTTCTTGCTATCTCAGTTTGTAAACAAAATGAACAATCCATATGCTTTTGCAACAAACACCCTTCCTTATTTTAAAATTTATATATCTGCACTACACCAAGACTTGCATGCTTTATCTTCAATTTGCTGAATGAATAAAGTCTGATACTATATTCATTTATTTGTAGCTTCATGCATTGGATAAAGACACATTGAACACTTCAACTAAGGAATTGTCAATTTTCTATACATATACATGTTAATTTTGTGATTTTGTGCTTAAATTGCATGTTATAATTAATTCGAGTTCTTTTAAAATATCGTGCTACCTTTGTATTGACTTCTAACTTACTCTGCTATATATCCAGCTAGATTATATTATTTTACAAATTGAAACTAAGTAAGATCCGCCTACATCTTTTTATTTTACATACCCTAATTTAAAAGCTACCAACATAAACTTGTATTCTGACATTTTAAATATTATGAATACATAAAATATGGTAAAAATCTTCCTATCATTTAGACAAAACTAGAGTACAACAATATTATTTGTACACTCTTAATGTAGCTGAAATAGGCATAGGCTTTTAAGCATCTTTAGATCAATAGGATAAGAAAATTAAAGGGTAAATCATTTTCTCAAAATTTTGTACAATTGGTGTTTAATAAAGGAATAATACTCAACATGGTTCTGTAATTAAGGAACGCCAAGAGCGAAAAACCTCCCACCTGAGTTATGCCGACCTGGCCAATTAGACTGATATAATTGAGGTTTCCCGAACTCAATGATTCTATGATCTTTTATTAAATATATCATCAGTCATTTATTCACCATAACTTTAAAAATGATGTTGTTTAGGTTATAACCTTAACTTTATCACCATTTGATATACCTGAATCTATCTAGGATTAGCCCTAATTACAAATTATAGTTGATTCAAATTTTAACTATCTTTCATATCTTAATCTGATGTAAATAATGATCGAACCATACTAAATTAGCTAGAATTGAAATCCTAACCATGTACTGGATGATGAATAGTCAAGTGTAGTTTTGCCCCCCATCTAACTTTTATTGGGATCTCTAATAAAGCTAAATTGCCTATAAGGAATAATTTTTCTATAATTTGATATTATAATTGAGATAAAAAGTCTACCTCCTAATATTATTATTATTTTTGACATTATCCTTAACTTATAATTATCAAGTTTGGATTTGACCCTATTTAGACTTTTAGAAATCAGATTTTAATTTTGACTTTACAAACTATAATTTCTCTCTACTAAGTTTAGAGATAAATTAAAAATCTATTTTGATATTTTCAAATATAGTTTTAATTGTCGAGAATTAATCGAGATTCTTGATTAGAAATTTTAAAACAGATTCTTATTACATTTCTTAAAATTTGAAAAGTTATATCTAAAGTAATGAAATAAATTTCTTTGAAATTACCTCATAAGTAAAAATATTCTCATTTCACTACTAGCTTTCATTCAATGAGATATTTATTATCCGAACTATATTAAGTTAAAAATGTCATATGTTGATGTAACTTATTATACTTATTAAAAATATATTTATAACTAAAAAATTATACACCTCTTATTTAAGTGTTTTCATGATTTAACTATGAGAATATTCTTATCTAAGTTACGGAAAATATTAAACTTTAAATTTTTATTCATGAAATTATGTGTGTATATAAATATATTGAAATTATAAGTGCATTATTTTATTGTAATATATTAAATGATTGCTATATTTTACATAATCATGCACTTCAAATAGTTCTTTAAAAGAGTGTACTTTTTAAGAAAGAATATTATAATTTTCGTTGTTAATTAAATTATAAATAATTTTTCAAAACTAAAAATCTGTAATGCATACATTATATGCATGTATTATTTGTAAAAACATGAACATGTTGCATGTACAAAGGAAAAATTATATTCTATATCCTAATTACTAAGTTAAGACAATGGTGATTTGCTTAAAATAAAAATTTGAATACTATTAGTAATATATATGGTAAGACAAATTAGGATACTTTACTATCTGATAAGGGACCAATTTGTAGCCATCTTATAAGATATCAAAATCTCATCTGTGGCATCATCAATGTCGTAATAAAGTGAATAAAATGGATAATAAATATTTTTCCTCTAATACATGTACAGTTCTCAATGTTTTGATCAGTCATATACTAAGCTATATTTCAGATATATCTGAATTACATGTTAATACTTAAATGTTGACTCTAATATATATATATATATATATATATATATATATATATATATATATATATATATATATATATATATTTGAATAGTCAAATACAATGTATATATGCTCTATCATAAATCATTATGATATAATTTGTTCGTTTTGAAACTAAGACTACAAAGGAAAACTTTATAACTACCTTATGATTTCAAATGGGGGGAGACTCTGAAAATTACCCAAAGACTTTATAGGTCTAATAAAAGGTGTCAAGAGTCATAATAATGTTGTCATAAAGAGTTAAATCTGACTGTCACCACTTGAAAATAAAAGGTTGTTAAGCCATTTGTCTGACCCTGAAAAACATAAAGTTATTCTGACTAAGCGTCTTTCTAGGGGATAGTCCTAATTTCATCGAGAGAGATGGGGTTAAGCCTATATAGTAGCGTTCACTGACAGTGGGAACCCAACCTACTTGATTGGGAGCTGGTTCCATGAAAGAGGTTCAATGTGGTAGTAACAAGTTGGACTGGTGAAACTCGTGTGGAGCATCAACCCGGATATATTTATATCCTATATGTAGCGTTGTAACTACTACCCCTTCTCTATAGTGACGATGCTCTTATGATCCAGATAGGTAAGGATGAGTTAAACTCTTAATAAGTCCAACGCATATAGTGTGAAGGGTATAACATCCAGCTGTAGTATCCTTGGAGGACTTACCTATGTGAGAGGAACTGTGATGGCCGCAGTTGAGGGGCAGGGATGACCCTTAAAAACTCTCATGAGTCGGTTACTGTGAGCATGACCTTTAACTCTCAACCCGCTCGCTCTATAGATGGAGACTTACTGTGTGTGTATTCTATCATATCTGATAAAAGAGGATAGTTCCAGGTGTACTCCCTATGTCTCTCAGATGGCGATGAATTCACTAAGGAAGATTTCAGGTATAGTCCACCTGTCCCGAATTCACAGTATGATGTTGCCCGATTATATTTGTGTTTTATGATTTGTTTTATTATGTATTATTGTTATTTGATTTTATCTTCCCTGAAATTCAAGCTTTTGGGGGGGACAATTGGATTTTTTGAATTAAAATAAAGGGAAAAGCTTTCATTTCAAATCTTGTTTTTACCAAGTCAACTTTGACCAAATCTCAGATCTAAATCAGTTGAGAAAATATCTCAACTGCTTGAATTTTCTGATGGAATTGTTACAACAACTGGGTTCTAAAGTTATAAATAGACACCTCACTCCAATAACAAAACACAACTCATTTCTCTTTTATCTTAAAAGAAAACCTGAAGATTACTCTTCGTGAAAATGGTTTCAGTGTTAAAAAGAATTTTTTATCTTCATTTTTTTTAGACAACTTCTTTATTTGAGCAGAGACTCTGCCCACTGTCTTAGATTGAGTGCTGGTGAATCCGGTGAATCATTTACCGCGAAGGGGATAAAAAAAACGGGCTTTTGATCCTTTACGGCAGCGACATCGCGACTGTATTTCCCAGGCCAGATTCCTTTCTCTTAGTTTAAAATATAATTGTTATTGCATGCTACAATAATTGTTGTTTTATCTTAATTTCATTTGTAAAGATAATACATGTTTTAGAAAATAGTATAAAATTTCCAACACAAACGGCACTAAATTATGTTTAAAGCTTGCAGCACTAACGAAGCCCCCACATTAGCATTCTTAAGATGCAGTCCATATGATCCAAAAATCCCAGATTTGAAAAGTAAATCTTGCTGTCTCATAGATTGCAGGCAGTGCCACTTGTGGTTATATATCTTCTGTGTCACTTAAAAAAATTCCTTTTTAGCATTTTAAATGAAGAAACTGAAGTCTGATGCCTTTCTTCAGCATGCAATCAAATCATCAAAGCTGTGGGCTCTCTCTCTCTCTCTCTCTCTCTCTCTCTCTCTCTCTCTCTCTCTCATTTTCTTTCTATGTTTCATTAGGATATTTGTTATATTGCTAAATAAATATAACCCAACTCTTAATCAGACAAAGATGAGGTTCAAGTCTGTGGTAGGCTCCCTCCATTATTCATTGATGAAGATAATAACAAGTTAGGCAACAACTGTTTGGCTTTACTTGACTCCACATGGATTCATAATTTGGTCAGCAATAAAGTATAAGAACTGGCTTGAGACTTGAGTGATGCCCATGTGTTTCTTATTATTCACAGCAACAAGGTGTTGTCATCTATCCTCGCTGAGGAAACTGGGTTTCTGAGCTGGAAGAGGATTGGACTCCTCACTATCCATTTGTGGAAGTTCAGTTGTACACTTTTTGACTATATTTGCCTCATGGAAAATGAGTAGAAGGTGGAGGGGACAGAATTTTCTTACATCTGTTCTCCAAATTTTTCTTGTTTGGGGGCTGAGAAAATCAGTACCTCGGACTCTTTCTTCATTGTTTCCCTTCCAACTTATTATTCCATAATTTTATTTTCTTTCTATTAATTAATATCACTCATTCATGCACAAAGTGCAGAAAACTTGTTGTGACAAGAAAAATCAGAACACACATCACAACTTCTACTGCACTTTGTTTTAGGACCCAGAAGAGTAAAAGCAGGCAATTTCTGTAAGAATTAAACTGAAATGCGGATAATATAAGCATGGATCTAGAATCAACACATCTCAAGAAATCGAATGCATACTAAATCAATACTAAATCAACATACCTGAAGCCATTGATTAATCGAGGAAGATAAATGGGTGAAGACCTTGATCCTTTCTTTAATCCTGCAATAGCTTTAATCTGCAATGATCCTCTTCTCTCTGTCCTTCTCTTATCACAAACCCTAATTTCTCAAAGGTGATGGAGTCCTCAAAACATGGGAGGAAGTTTGTGTTCATTCACAGGATGAGAGAAGTGAGTCTCATTTGCAAGTAATCATGTTTGATAAAACCACCCATCATGGTTACTTTATACCATACATGATTATTAAAACTTTACACAAAATGTAACTTAACATGGGCATCTTATTATATCAGTTAACTTTAATTAGGAATCCAATGTTAATTAACCAAGATTATTGGACCACCTTAATGTGAGATTAACATTCTCCCACTTGGACCATTAACCGATTAGGTTAAAACTTTAGAAAACAAATAAAAGAAAAGACTCATTTGTAAATCATTTTGACTCTATTGGATTCCATACTGAAAAAACTTTGACACGTGATCACGAATTTTAAAAAAAACAACTGATAAACCCAAATATGAAATACTGTAATACTGCAATTAGCTTGGACCACCAATGCGAGTCATAGCGGTTATACAACATCCATGTCATACTCCCTTCTATGTACCACAACATTGATAACCCTTACTAACTGAGTCCATAACCAAAATGACCCCTATAATTGTCTTGTAAAGACATTTCCTGTTTAACATACATCCATACATAATATGTGCACACATAATTGGATAACAGGAAATACAGAAACAAGCTTTCATTGCGCAATAATGTCAATTATACAAGTACCAAACCATACATTTACAGATTGTTCAAAAGACCCATTCTAACAACATGTTCCTTAAATGTCTTTGGAGGCAATCCCTTGGTCATTGGATCAGCAACCATTAAAGTGGTACTTATACTTTCAATTGACACCTTCTGTTTCTGAACTCTTTCTCTAACCACCAAGTACTTAAGTTCCATGTGTCTGGAACCATTAGAGTACTTTCCATTCTTAGAGAAGAAAACGGCTAATGTATTGTCACAATATATCTTCAGCGGCCTGGCAATAGAGTCAACTACACCAAGTGCTGAGATAAAATTCCGTAACCATAATGCATGATTCGAGGCTTCAAAACAAGCTATGAACTCAGCCTCCATCGTGGATGAAGCAGTGATAGACTGCTTTACACTCTTCCACGAGATTGCCCCACCTGCTAGCAAGAAAATAAATCCTGAGGTAGACTTCCTGCTATCTGGGCAACCACCAAAATCTGAGTCCGAATAGCCGATCACCTCCAACTGATCAGATCTCCTATATGTGAGCATATAGTCCTTCGTCCCTTGAAGATACCGCATTACCTTCTTAGCCAATTTCCAGTGCTCCATTCCTGGATTGCTCTGGTATCTTCCCAACATCCCAACAGCAAAACTGATATCTGGCCTGGTACAAGTGCTTGCATACATCAAGCTCCCAACAGCTGATGCATACGGACTTTCTGCATTTGACCCTTTTCTAAGTCATTTCTAGGACACTGGCTCCCACTTAATTTGTCACCCCTCATAATGGGTGCAGGACTGACTGAACACAATTCCATATGAAATCTTTCCAAGACTCGATTGATATAACCTTTCTGAGACAATCCTAGCAATCCTCGAGATCTATCCCTGAAGATCTCTATGCCAATAACATAAGTTGCCTCACCCATATCAACCATCTGAAAATTCTTGGTAAGATAGCTTTTAGTTTCATACAGCAAACCAATATCACTACTGGCTAACAAGATATCATCCACATACAGAACCAAAAATATAAACTTGCTCCTACTGATCTTTAGATATATACACTAATCAACAGTGTTTTCTGTAAATCCAAAAGAGGTAATGGTATCATTAAACTTTATATACCATTGCCTGGAAGCTTGTTTAAGTCCGTATATGGATTTCTTTAATTTGCAAGCCAAGTGTTCTTTACCTTTATTTGCGAACCCTTCAGGTTGCTCCATGTAAATTTCCTCATTCAAATCTCCATTTAGAAAAGCTGTTTTCACATCCATTTCATGTAACTCCAAATCATAATGAGCTACAAGGGCCATAATGATTCTAAGAGAGTCCTTCTTTGATACTGGAGAGAAGGTTTCTCTATAATCAATGCCTTCCTTCTGAGTGAAACCTTTGGCCACAAGTCTGGCCTTATATCGTTCGATATTGCCTTTAGAGTCGCGCTTGGTCTTAAAGACCCATTTACACCCGACTTTCTTACAGTTATTAGGCAATTCAACGAGATCCCAGACTTGGTTTTGGTCCATAGATTTCAACTCATCATTCATAGCATCAATCCATTTACTAGAATCATTGCATTCTATGGCTTGTGAAAATGAAACTGGATCTTTATTTATCCTAATATCATAATCAGATTCCTGGAGATACACCACATAATCATCTGAAATGGCAGATCTTCTTTCCCTTTGAGATCTTCTCAAATCTGCCGGTTGTGGTGGTTCTACAACATTTCAATGGCGATATCCTCATGAAGTGGTGAACCAATATCATTATGTTGTTCTGGTATCTCAACTTGATGATCAAGCTGAGGGACAACAATTTCTCTTGAAGGAAAGGGTATTGGGATATTTACCCTTACCACTTCAAGATCTACTTTTCTTGGTTCATCACTCCCACTAATTTCACAATTCTCCAGGAATCTGGCATTACCAGTTTCAACAATTCTTGTACTATGGTTAGGGCAATAAAATTTGTACCTCTTAGACTTATCTGGATAACCAATGAAATACCCAGATATGGTTCTTGAGTCTAATTTCTTTTCTTGTGGATTATAAATTCTAGCCTCTGCTGGGCAACCCCAAACATGTAAATGTCTTAAACTAGGTTTCCTACCAGTCCACAACTCGAAAGGAGTTGTTGGGACTGCCTTACTAGGAACCCTGTTCAAGATATACATAGCAGTCTTTAAAGTTTCATTCCACAATGAATTGGGTACATTAGAGAAGCTCATCATGCTCCTAACCATATCCATAAGTGTTCGGTTTCGCCTTTCAGCAACACCATTCTGCTGAGGCGTACCTGGCATTGTGTATTGAGCACAAATACCATGCTTTTCTAGAAATTTGGCAAATGGGCCAGGATGTTGTCCTGACTCATCATATCTTCCATAAAACTTACCACCTCGATCTGATCTTATGATTTTAACTTTTCTATCTAATTGTCTCTCGACTTCTGTAATGAACACCTCAAGGATGTCAACAGCCTGAGACTTTTCATGAATTAGATATACATAACCATAACGTGACAGATCATCTATAAAGGTAATGAAGTATCTCTCTCCCGTAAAACATGGAATGGAGAGTGGTCCGCAAATATCTGTATGAATTATTTCAAGAAGCTCTTTACTTCTTGTGGCACCTTTCTTGGTGTGTTTGGTTTGCTTTCCTTTTATGCAATCCACACACACACCAAAATCAATGAAGTCTAGGTTATCCAAAATCCCATTCTTCACTAATCTTTCAATTCTATCCCTGGAGATATGCCCCAGTCATCTATGCCACAAGATAGAGGAATTTTCATTAATTAAGCCACGTTTAATACCAACATTCGAATGCAGAGATAAAAGAGATTGTGTAAACTCATCATTCAATGAAATTTTATATAAACCATCACATAAAATTCCATGTCCAACCGACATTGAATTATACATTAAACTGAGTTTTCCACAACTGAATAAAACAGAATATCCAACAACATCTAATTTGGATAATGACATTAAGTTTCTAGAAATCGAAGGTACATAAAAAGTATCTTCAAGATTCATCTGATGACCCGTCTCTAAGAGTAGTCGATAAGTACCAACAGCCTCGACCTTCACTTTGAGACGGTTCCCCATAAAGACAAATCTCTCGCTTTCCTTCGGTTTCCGGGTTGTAAGGAATCCCTGCATTGAATTAGTTATGTGAGTTGTGGCTCAAGAGTCAATCCACCAAGTATTAGAAGGAACTTCAGCAAGATTTGATTCATAACATACAAAAGAAAGATTCATACCTTTCTTTTCGAACCAAACTTTCCTCTTGTTGCAGTCCTTCTTCACATGTCCTTTTCTGCCACAGAAGTAGCATTTGACAGTGAAAGTCTTTCCATGACCCTGGCTACCTTCCCCAGGTTCATACCCTTTCCTTGGTGGAAACCTCTTACCTCTTCCATATTTACCTTTCTTATGGATAGCCCCTTGAGACACTGCCAACACTGAGTGATGTCCTTCTTGCCTCAGCCTCACTTCCTCTTGTACACACATACCAGTCAGCTCATTCAGATTCCACTTATCCTTATGAGTGTTATAGTGAATCTTGAATGGCCCGAACTGAGGAGGAAGTGAGTTGAGGATGAACTGTACCAAGAAGGATTCATCCACTTTCATTCCCAGTGTACCTAACTTGGCAGCCTTATCAGTCATATTAAGAATGTGTTGTTGAACTCCTCTATTACCATCATATTTCATGGTGGTGAGTTCAGCCATAAGGGTGCCAGCTAATGACTTATTTGCAGACTTAAATCGGTCTTTAACAGCACTTAAAAGTTCAGATGCATTAGTTGTATGTGGGAGTGAAGTCTTGATGTTATTGGCTATGGTCATCTTGATGAACATGAGACTGAGTCTATTCGACCTTTCCCAAGCTTTGGCATGGCTAACCTGTTCTGCTGTGCTTTCAGCAGTCACTTCATCAGGTTTCTCAACTATTAGAGCCATGTCTAGGTCCAGAACTCCCAGTGTAAACTGTACATGCTCAAACCACTCAGAGAAGTTTGTACCATCCAGGGCTGGAATGCTAGTGGCATGAGTGTGAAGGGAAGTAGGGACGTTCACTGAAACATAATAGGACAAGCTCACATTAATGCCTCGAATCAATACAAAATTTTAAATTTAATTAAGATGAACTATTGATATCACTTTAATTTCTCCTTTGGGCGAAACCTAAACATATCTAGTGTTCACTCTTTAGGTGAGATCTTTTATCACCTATGTAGGTCTAATATAATTTATGTCACTTAGATAGTAAGTCATGTTACCTTTGGGTATCCAATTCTACACCACTAAGTTACATAAATTACACTACCCTATCCGGTTCATAATTATTTGAAAGAGACTTTCCTTTGGGCCAGTCCCAATCTCCTAACTAGAACCGCCATCAAGAATATTATTGTCCTTAATGTCACCCTCATTGACAAGTCTTTTATGTAGTTGTATATTCATAAGGTTTACTAACATAGGTCACTTTGGCAACTACTAAATCAATAAGCCTTATGAATACAAAACTAACCAATAATATTCTCTAATCTTTTATTTGAGTAATACCATAATACTTCAATACATTACTTGACCAACATCAATCAATATTAACACAATAACTTAAATGTGTAACATACATTATGATTGAATTAAACAAGCATTAGTCGACTGGTCCAGATAAGCCTAGTCGACTAAGGCTAAGTCAAGTCGACTGCAAAGAAAGATTAGTCGACTTGGGTCAATACAAGTCGACTATACATTTAGGTCTAGTCGACTAAGGCAGAGAAAGGTTAGTCGACTATACCAATATTATTAGTCGACTATAAATTTTATTAGTCGACTACACATTTTATTAGTCGACTCCTGTTGGAAGGCAACTCTCGGTTAAATTATTAGTCGACTTGGGAAAAGAGTTAGTCGACTATACATTTTATTAGTCGACTACACAAAAATCCAAGTCGACTCCTGTAGTAAAACAGAGAGTTCTCAACTTTCTGGAAATAGAATTAGTCGACTATAATTTTGGGCTAGTCGACTAATAGTCGACGAAACAGTTATTAAAGGCAGTTTCTACTTAATCGACTTAATCCAAAATTAGAGAAAATTAGGGTTTCTAATTCCTGAATTTTGATCCCAATTAATTGCATAATCTGAGGAATATTAACAGTATATTAGGGTTATTAAATCCTCTACAAATTCTACAATTAAAATGATCAAAAAATTGATTTTGAACTGTTATCAAAAACCCTAATTTCCCATAATCTTTAATCCAAGATGTATTGATTCTAAAACACAGGCTCTGATACCAAATGTAAGTAATTAAACTGAAATGCGGATAATATAAGCATGGATCTAGAATCAACACATCTCAAGAAATCGAATGCATACTAAATCAATACTAAATCAACATACCTGAAGCCATTGATTAATCGAGGAAGATGAATGGGTGAAGACCTTGATCCTTTCTTTAATCCTGCAATAGCTTTAATCTGCAATGATCCTCTTCTCTCTGTCCTTCTCTTATCACAAACCCTAATTTCTCAAAGGTGATGGAGTCCTCAAAACAAGGGAGGAAGTTTGTGTTCATTCACAGGATGAGAGAAGTGGGTCTCATTTGCAAGTAATCATGTTTGATAAAACCACCCATCATGGTTACTTTATACCATACATGATTATTAAAACTTTACACAAAATGTAACTTAACATGGGCATCTTATTATATCAGTTAACTTTAATTAGGAATCCAATGTTAATTAACCAAGGTTATTGGGCCACCTTAATGTGAGATTAACAATTTCTTCACTCAATTTCTTTTCTTCCAGAATGGAAAAAAAACAAACATAACAACTACTAACAAAGGATGGCTAAGCATTTCATGCTTGAATGAAATCTGACATGTTGGCAGGAGACCCCGCACAAGAAAGAGAGAGCATGAAGCCAAACACATGAGATGAGATGATGATTATAGACAACAACAAAACAAAGTAAAAGAACGATGCACGCGATGTAGAATTCGATGGAGGAAACAAATCCGATATACACAATACCTTGAAGAAGCAAACACATACATTTTTCACCTTCCAGAGTGTTTTGAGATCAAATCCTACGAACACAAGTAACTACTCTGGGGAATTTACAAACTGGGAAAGATGCTTGTTTCTATAGTCGCATCACAAAAGAGGTAGGTACTTCCAGAACTTGAAGATAAGAGAGTAATTTTTCAAGTTTCTCACAATGCCACAAAGAGCTCATTTACCAAACTCTCAGAGAGGATGATGATCAACACACGCATTCACATTAGCCCGATAATCGGGCAAAAATCCACAAAATACAATACAAAACCACGACACAAACAGTCCCCAATTTACAAGTTGATTACATCCGTGGTGTAAGCCTTATGAATCAAACAATGCCCCCATCATCGCGGTCTAGATGTCATACGACACACAAGCACCAAAGTTCTTTTTTTTTTTTGAACTCGATATGCCCCAAGGCCATAAGATCAATAATCAAGCCTGGTAGAATTGCTATGAATGATGCAACTCACAATCTACTTGACTGTTGGGACCGGGACATTATAGAATTTGTAAGGCATATGCCTGATAATGTCCATAAAAATAAGCCTCATGTACCAATAGAACAGTTTTAGATCTGATCATCAATCCTCAAAGTGCGACAAACGCAAGTATAAGTTAAAGTGCTAGATGTCGATGTAAATTTCTCTTAACAGCGAGGAGTTCAAGCTACTATATAGCATGCCCATCTACCATTTGTAACAAACATCATCCTCAGACAACATCAAGAACATATAATCAAAATCATTTTTCAAAGTATTCTTTGCCCAATGCTTGGGGTTATGAGCAAGTATTACAGTGATTGTAGATACATAATTCGAAAGGCCGAACATGTTAACACATTCATCATTAATGAAAGCGATATATGTGCTAAAATTGGATATAGAGTTACCACAAGAATCCAATGGGGCATCTGTATGAACAATCAAAATGCAGTAAAAAAAGAGTGGGGAAAGGATTGAAATGTTCACTCATCTTATTCTATGTGTAGATCAAATCTTTTTGTGGGCTTGCTTGTTTACAAGTAAGAAGAGGCAATGTCTCTGACATCGTAGGGCATGAATGCCAGCACCATGAGCAGCACAAGTAATCCAATGGGCAGCAGAAGCAGCAGCACGGGCGGCGGAGGCAATGGAGGAAGGATCAGAGGAAGAATCAGCAATGAAACAGTGAGGCAGAGGAGCACAAGGAATGACTCCACACTGAAATAATTTGAAGGGAATGACTTCCTCCTGTTGATTCCTTGAGTTTGGTTCCTCTTAACTAAATTAGCCCCTCTTGCTCTGGTTTCCATCACTGAACTCCTCAAATAAGATTGAATGTCAACAAGATCTCTTGAGAGTGGAATCTCAGCCCTCAATGCTTCAAATTTCATTTAATAAGAAATCTCTTGCAGCTCCTTTTCTTTCTTTTTTTTGCTCCCAACTAGTTATCAAAAATTGGCTTCTAGTGGTGAACAATATGGGTTATCAAAAACTTCAATCTGTGAACAAGAAAGAAATCATAAAAATGATGAGCCCTCTTGATGTAATCAAACACAATCAAAGGGTTTGCAAAAGAGAAACCCAAAAAAGAAAAAAAAATTAACATTCTATATTCTGTCATGACAATTATTATAGTTCTTTTTCTCCTGATGGGTCATGGGTGATGAAAAAAGAGCCAAAAAACACCAAAAACGGAGGGGAAAAAAAAAAGAAAAATCTTGAAAATAGAGGTGAGGAAGCAAGTTATATACCTGTTTTTGTTGCTGTTAATCTTCCTTTCTTCTTGAGAAGGTTGAGATGGTTTCATTTCACCCTTATTTTCCACTCACTTTTTCTTTAAGCACAATGCATAAACAACAATAATATGTTTTTTTCAAGTGAAACCTTGTTGTGTCTATATGTCTCTATATATATGTACACAAGTGGAAGTGGGAATGGAAGAAAGCAAGCAAGGTTGAGATTTATTCTACAGTGTTTGAGTGTGGAGCAAGGTTGGACACATACAATGCATCCAAATCCCGAGAGAGGAGTAGGGGTTTGCATCCGTGCCATGCAAGTGCAAGTGGGTGGGGTCGCTTCTCACTCGTTTGCAAGGCAAACTCGTCGTGTGTGCGTGCAAAGTGCGATGTTGCAAAGGTTCATTCCCCCTTGCCAGCCCTTTTCAGACCTGCCACCCTTTCAATCATGTCCCTTTCTGTCTCCTCCCACCTGTCTCGTGCGCTTTTGTAATCTTGAAGGGCATGTTTGGCAAAAGTGAGCTGATAGACGCTCTTTCCTTGAGAAAGCGTGAGGATCTGCTTGTAGGAGAATTTTTTCGCTCACCGTGATTTTGCGCTCACAGAGCTCATCGTGCACTGTGAACCGTTCATTTAACAAGTATCTTGTCAGGTGAACGGCTCACAGCGCACAGTGAGCCGCTCTGAGCATAATCACGGTGAGCAAAAAATTTCTCCCCACCCTCCCTCTTTGTGTCAATTTTTCAGGTTGTTTTTTTATTTGAACTTGACTGAAAAAAATTCAGAAAATCGCTGACATTTTGATAACATCAGCGGGTTTTTTTCATTCAAAATAAACAGGATTTTGAGAAAAAAATATGACATTCAGCTTCATCAAAATCCAATTTTTCTTTCACTTTGGGCAAACAGACAAGCCTTAATAAGATGATTACTCTCTCACTTTCTGGTTGGGCCACACCCCACAGGGTATCCCTCACTTTTGATATGGTCTGGATTTATGTTTATGGTTTGTGACCTGACAATTTTAACAGATCTTGTTCTATGGTAGCTCACTTTGATATTGAAGGGAATTATTGTTTATTAAACTATTTTCTATGTCTTTGTGTGTGCTTATGTGAGTGTAGAGAAGATTGATTGTTTTCATTTTAGGTGTTAAACATGATTATCACATCATTATTTAATTTTAGAAATTTATTTTTTTAACTAAAACCTGATCTTGAATATGAAACTTTTAGTTACCTAACTGGTCTTGACTGGTGAACTAATTAATCATTAGTGAAGGTTAAAATATATATATGATTAATGTGCATCTCAAATTTTAAGTCATTAAATTTTATGACGTAAAATGAAAATAAAATCACGTGCAAGTATTGGATATCAAGTTATACAGTTACTACAGCTGAGACTTGTCCATGATAGCAGCAATAAGGACGTGTTTGTTTCTCATAACTGGCCCGTAAGTGGTAAAATGCAATTGCAGAAAAATCACTTACAGTATTTGTTAGGGACCGTAAGTCATAAAATGCATTTGCAGCATACTTGTAGCCTAAATATTTAATTTTGTGGTCATGTAAATCCCACTTATAACCCACTTGTGGCACAAACAGTTAATTTTGTTGTCATATAAATCTGCATTGTAAATAGTTAATTATAATTAGATTAGTATTTTTAATATTAGATTAACTTTTTAAATTATGAGAATTTCTTTAATTATTAAATTAAATGTATTTATTTTTTATTATTATTCTAATAATTTTTATTATTAGAATCCTTTTTATTACTAGATTAGTAATATTTAATATAAAATTAATATTTTTTATTAAAATATTTTTTAATTTTAAAGTCTAATATTTTTAATTATTGAATTTATTGCTATTTAATATTAGATTGCAATATTAAATATTTTTAATAATTAATATTAGCTATTAATATTTTAGTAATCTAATATTTTTTTATTATTTTTTAATATTAATTGTGGCGGAGATTTTCCGCTGCGAATAATCAAACGGCCGATTCAAACCATAAACGAGAGTATAGGTTTGGTGTATAAGCATTCAATAATCAACACAATCCAAAAAATAGTCGGATACAAGATATTTTACTTGAAAACTCAATTTGAAAAATCACGGGGAGGAGGAGAAGATTCACTGTAATACTCCAATTTACTGGAATTACAGATAGGATATAATGAAAGACAAGAGGTTTCAGTAGAAGCTTATGGTTGTAGAGATCCGTTCCCGAAAGTCTTCTTCTTGCTGGAAAAGAAAGTATATTTATATTGTGCTGCTGGCCTGGAGACAGATGAGGCCGTTACTGAGAATCTTGGGTTAAGTAAGGAATGTAGAGCCATAGGAAACTCCGGAGGGTAATGCCTCCGGAACAGGGGTCAGGATGGCTCTAAATGGCGGAGCTTTTGCGGTTGACTTATGCAACGCCCTGATCCCACATGTACAGAGACGTTACTGTGTACACAGGTCAGAAATACCCTCACATATATACACTAAGCATCAGTATGGGCAAGAATTAGAGTACAAAAGTACGTGGTGCATTATACATTCCAACATATGAGTACAATTACAAAGTTATCACAGGATGGGACACAATATTACAAGAATATTATATCACCGATAGGCGCAAATATGAGAATACAAAGAGATATACAATTATGAACAGTACAAGAAGTGCTCACGAGTTACAAAAAAAATTCGAGAGACGAGCAGGGGGTTGGAAGGATAGAGCCCCGCACTGGTCTACCGCTGATCGCGATGCTATCGCTGCGAAATTCTGATTCACAGGAAGTCCACCACGGTTCAAGCTTAGAGATCTGGACATGCAAGTCCAGGAGAGTCAGAAAGCTGCTCAACGAGTGGTAAGATGAGTGCCAAGTGGCGTGCATAGACAGGCACACATGTATCAATAAATCCGAGTAGAAATGCATGTATTGAAAACTGTGTCATGAGCACAAACACACAGGAGCAGACAAGGAGGCATCAAGTAAAGTAAATGTGATAAAACTAGTTATATAACTCCAAATTATCGATCCATAAGATTATTACGTCGAAGGAATAATCCAAACAAGAATACCCTCATATATATACCGTGTACCTCACATTACTGTAACCTGAGTCCATACAAACCTAAGTTGTCTCCTAAACTAAGAAAACATCATAAAATCGATAAAATTGATAAGACTGAATAAAATCAAATACAGGCAAAATCAGTTGCACAAACTCAGTTTACGGCTTCATGAGGCAAGTACATCGAAGGAATAATCCAAATAAGGAAACCTTCATCTATATACCTTATGTCTTATGTCACTGTAATCTGAGTTATCCAACCCGAATTGCAAAACAACACAATAAATTATTAATTAGAATCTTATTATTATTACTCATCTTACCCATATATCTATGTATGAGCCCTAGCGTCCCAACACACATATATTCATATATGAGTAAGCTGAGGTTGTTATTGGAAACCAACAGGGTATCAACAAATAATGTTTACAGTGGGTCCCTGCATACCCGGGACCACGATCCAGGGTGTTCCATCGCTGGTGTACAGAATCTGACGCAAGATATACATGAGGTGGGTCTTATTTATATGCCCATTCAGAAAAGTAACAGGAAGGAGGGTGCCAGCACACCCCTCAGAAAACTTTAAGGCCCTCAGATAGAGCCGAAAGTTTGAGTTATACCACATACCTAATATCACTGTAAACACGAACACATATTAATATCTATCAGTTTCCCCGAGATCTAAGTTATCTTTTTTATACTTTATTATGTAATTATTAGTGTACGGGAATGGGCAGGAGCATGACAGGAATATCAGGAGTACATGTGTACTGGAATACATGAGCATTTTCAGGAGATCGGGTATTACATTCCTGCAACATGATAATCATGAGTCAAGTGATGTCATGTTAAATGTCAGGTGATAGCATGTCAAGTGATAGCTTACAGATATCAAGTGATAACAGGCAGGTGTCAGGTGTCAAGTAACAACACAGTAATGTTGGCCCAAAGGGCCATCACTCTAGTTTTGATGATGATCAACTCATGTAGTTATGGTACTAATGATCTTGTGTTTATTTAGTTTCAGATTTGTGATCAAGATCTTAGTAGTTGTGTAGCTTCAAGTGAAGGATTTAAAGTCAAGTTTTGGAGCTAGCATGGTTTGATTCAAGAGCCTATGCATCAAGACCACATCAAGTACTCTAGAGGAGTCTAGCTCTATGGATCATGTTTGGACCAAGTCAAGAAGGAGGATAAGACTTCAAGATCAAGGCTTGTGTCTAGGTTTGTTTTATAAGATTTTGTTTTAGATTAAAATGTAAAGAATAGAATAGTTGGTGGATTGCTCAAGTTACCATATACACACACACTCTTGATTTAGATGTGTTTTCATAAAAGAATTTTTATTTTGAAAAATACAAAAGAGTTTTCATTTGGAAAAATACCGGTTTGGTTTTTGGTATTCAAAGTTTACATGTCTTTACCCAAAACCATATTTAGTGCTTAATGTGAAAAACATAGATATTTCACCATGTATGTGTAGTGGATCATATCCATACACTCTATGCTTTCAAAGTGTTTAAAATATCTTGTTTTTGTATTTGGAGAAGTTTTGGAAAAACCAATTTTGAAAAAATACAGTTTTTGTTTTTAGCCAAATTTATAAGTTACAAAAATAGTTCAAATTGTTCGTAACATGTCTTGATTTTACTCAAACATGTTTGTATATCAAAGTATAATACTAAAACTATTTTTGTAGAATTTTAGAGATTTTATGAGATTTTATTTAAGCTAAAAAGTCTACATTTTAAATCCCTAAACTGACCTGACCTGGCTTCTGTCGGTCGACCGGACCGGTCGACCGAGCTTGAAGTCGGTCGACTGAGTCGGTCGACCGACGTGCACAGAACGTGCACGCCAGTTTGGCTGGAGGCCGGTCGACCGACCCGGTCGACCGCAGAGAGCTTCTTCTCTCTGAAAAGCCTCGGTCGACGGAGCCGGTCGACCGGCAGAGAACTCTGTTCTCTGTTCCAGGCAGCGGTCGACCGGGCCGATCGACCGATGCCCCAACGGTCAGAAATCTTGTATTATACGTGGTGTTTAGTTTAATAAGTTTTAATAAGTCCAGAGCCCTTCACGGGGAAAAAGAAAATATTTCTAAAAAGAATAAGAAAAATGATTCTCAATCTCACCATGATTTACATGCCACTATTAATCAAAATGAGATTAAGTTTTTGAAAAATAAAATTGATTGTCTGAGCTCAACTTTGAGCACATGTGCATTTATCATAAGAAGTTGGAATCCTTGTTTCAAAAGAAACAAGTTCCCCATGTTCATGCACAACACCCTCATTATGCATATGCACATTTTGCACGCCACAATCACCCTCATACACATGTGCATAGTAGAGTGTACACTTGTACACATTGTGACCGCTAAAGCCATTTAGCAAAATTTTATTTTGATAAGATGCATCATATTAATTTTGCTAAGAAAAATGTTTGGGTTCCTTATAATGCTAACCCTCAAGGACCAAAAGAAAATGGGTACCAAAATCGCCACCTTGTGTATTTGATGTAGGTGCGGGCTCTCACACAACGTGAGAGAGTTGGTGCCTTGATGGTGGATGCACATGGACTTGATGGACACATATTTGATGTACCGCTATCAAGGAGGTTTGGTGGGACAACCACCATGTTTTGGATAATTAGAGCATAGTTCTTTGGTTTGGTAACTATCTCTAAACTCCTGTTTACATGCTTTTCATTGATAATTACTTTAGCATGTTCATGTTTTTGTGCTTTATGTGGTAAATACTAGTTTAAATGTAGTTTTTATTAAAACTTGGATTTATACATGTACAAGTAGCGAGCACATTTGATTCATATATGTTTACACTTTATGCTCATTTGTACTCACTATATGCACATGTATAGCCTAGTTTTGATGATTCTCTCATTTACACTTGTTTTGCCTATTTTCATGTTTTACTTCATGTATATGGTATTTTTAGTCAAAACTAATAAATATACATGTATACCCCTTGAGTCATTTGCCTTCATATAATTTATATTATGGTCTTTTTATGTTTGGGATATGTATGCATATTGTTAGTTTTGAATAAAAACATACATATACCTAGAAGTTTGTTTTTAAGATGAAAAATGAATTTTTATGTTTTTCATCTTTAAATGAAAAATGAATTTTCATGATTTGTTTGATAAAATGATTTTTGTTTTGAGCTTCATTGTCTATTTTCATGAAAAATGCTAATTACATAATTCTTGTGCACTCATACTTTATTTGTTTATTCATGACTATGTTTCATGATCATTTTGAGCTTTATGGACTTTGAGTGTCGAATTTTGTGTATTTATGTTTTCATGATATACATGTGATTTGGTTTCATGTTTTGAAGGATCTTTAACTAGTTTTTCAAAAATTAATCTAACTAGTTATTTATTCTTCATTTGGTAGTGTTTTCACTATAAAATAAATATTTTTTCAAATCTTATTTTTGAAAACACCTACCAACTCCGTTATGGGTGGAAGGATGGGCGAGTATGCCTTGTAAGCCTTATTGAAAAATCTTTTATCTTGAGCATATAAAGGGTGGTAGTTATGAGTTATATACTTGATTTTCATGTTATTTTCAATTGGTATCTCAATTGATATTCTTTACATATATACTCATATTTTGTTTCCTATATATGTATGCTTCATAATTTCCATAATATCAATTTCTATTGGTATTGTCTTTTTTCATAGATATATATGTTTTGAAAATCAAGCACCAACAATCATATATATTTATACTTGATTCTTAAGATACTTACATGTTTTAAAGCACAAAGTATGTTTATGCTAAGCTTACTTCAGATCTTAATTTTCAATTGATTTCTCAATTGATATTTTTATATAAGCTTATGGATTATCTTCAATTGATATTTTTTTTTACAATTTGTATTTTTATTGATATCAAAATGCACAATATGTTTCAATTGGTATCTATTGATTATTTATTTCAATTGGTATCCATGAAAATTTATATTGGTATCAAAATATAAAATACTTTCTTTCAGTGGTATCAAAATTACAATTTGTATCAAAATTTCACTGTCAATTTGAATTGATAAAATGTTTCAATTACAATTAAAAATTCAAAATTTGTAATGTTTATTTACATTTGGTATCTTAAAATTTGATTTACTAAGATATCTCAAAATTTATTTTATTAAGAAAATTCAAAATTTTGTTCTAATAAGAAATATTAAAAATGTTTTGATGTGTATTGTCTATATGCAAGGGGAGCTTAACATCTCTTCTACATATAAATTTATGTTGAGTGTATCTTATATTTAGGAGCGTGACAACTCTTCTTTATGCGGTACACGTGTGTAGGGAGAGCTTCGCATCTCCTCTTATGCATTGCATATTGTGTTATGTGAATTAGGGCTTGTCATTCCTTCTTCATGTAATGCATGTATGTAGGGAAGCTAACTTAGCGTCTTCCTCTTCATGAATGTATATCGCATATAACTCTTTATTGATTGATTTGAGTTCACCTCTTTGAGGGGGAGAACATTGTTTTTGTGTTTACTTTAACTCCTTTGTTGATGATTGACAAAAAGGGGAGAAGTATTTTAGTATATATGCATGTTTTTCTTACTTTATACATAAAGGGGGAGAAGGATTTATGTTTATGCATATATGTTTTGTTTTGCAAATAGGAGAAAAAAAATTTGATGTGTTTCATGCTTTCTTACGCATGTTTATCTCCTTGTATTTGCATACATGTTTATGAGCTTTCATTGCATATTTGTTTATTTATTGTTATGCTTGAGTTAAGGGGGAGCTTCTTTGAAGCTTTACTTTAATTCATGCATATATAACTCCATGAGTTTTGTCATCATCAAAAAGGGGGAGATTGTTGGCCAAAGGGCCATCACTCTAGTTTTGATGATGATCAACTCATGTAGTTATGGTACTAATGATCTTGTGTTTATTTAGTTTCAGATTTGTGATCAAGATCTTAGTAGGTGTGTAGCTTCAAGTGAAGGATTTAAAGTCAAGTTTTGGAGCTGCAACGGTTTGATTCAAGAGCCTATGCATCAAGACCACATCAAGTACTCTAGAGGAGTCTAACTCTATGGATCATGTTTGGACCAAGTCAAGAAGGAGGAGAAGACTTCAAGATCAAGGTTTGTGTCTAGGTTTGTTTTTATAAGATTTTATTTTAGATTAAAATGTAAATGATAGAATAGTTGGTGGATTGCTCAAGTTACCATATATACACACACTCTTGATTTAGATGTATTTTCATAAAAGAATTTTTATTTTGAAAAATATAAAAGAGTTTTCATTTTGAAAAAATACGGTTTTGTTTTTTGGTATTCAAAGTTTATATGTTTTTAACCAAAACTATGTTTAGTGCTTAATGTCAAAAACATAGATATTTCACCATATATGTGTAGTGGATCATAGTAGTATATATATGCATGTTTTCCTTACTTTATACATAAAGGGGGAGAAGGATTTATGTTTATGCATATATGTTTTGTTTTGCAAATAGGAGAAAAAGAATTTGATGTGTTTCATGCTTTCATATGCATGTTTATCTCCTTGTATTTACATACATGTTTATGAGCTTTCATTGCATATTTGTTTATTTATTGTTATGCATGAGTTAAGGGGGAGCTTCTTTGAAGCTTTACTTTAATCCATGCATATATAACTCCATGAGTTTTGTCATCATCAAAAAGGGGGAGATTGTTGGCCCAAAGGCCCCTCACTCTAGTTTTGATAATGATCAACTCATGTAGTTATGGTACTAATGATTTTGTGTTTATTTAGTTTCAGATTTGTGATCAAGATCTTAGTAGGTGTGTAGTTTCAAGTGAAGGATTTAAAGTCAAGTTTTGGAGCTAGCACGGTTTGATTCAAGAGCCTATGCATCAAGACCACATCAAGTACTCTAGAGGAGTCTAGCTCTATGGATCATGTTTGGACCAAGTCAAGAAGGAGGAGAAGACTTCAAGATCAAGGCTTGTGTCTAGGTTTGTTTTTATAAGATTTTGTTTTAGATTAAAATGTAAAGAATAGAATAGTTGGTGGATTGCTCAAGTTACCATATACACACACACTCTTGATTTAGATGTGTTTTCATAAAAGAATTTTTATTTTGAAAAATACAAAAGAGTTTTCATTTTGGAAAAATACCGGTTTGGTTTTTGGTATTCAAAGTTTACATGTCTTTACCCAAAACCATGTTTAGTGCTTAATGTTAAAAACATAGATATTTCACCATGTATGTGTAGTGGATCATATCCATACACTCTATGCTTTCAAAGTGTTTAAAATATCTTGTTTTTGTATTTGGAGAAGTTTTGGAAAAACCAATTTTGAAAAAATACAGTTTTTGTTTTTAGCCAAATTTATAAGTTACAAAAATAGTTCAAATTGTTCGTAACATGTCTTGATTTTACTCAAACATGTTTGTATATCAAAGTATAATACTAAAACTATTTTTGTAGAATTTTAGAGATTTTATGAGATTTTATTTAAGCTAAAAAGTCTACATAGAACATGCACGCCAGTTTGGCTGGAGGGCCGGTCGACCGCAGAGAGCTTCTGCTCTCTGGAAAGCCCCGGTCGACCGGGCCGGTCGACCGGCAGAGAACTCTGTTCTCTGTTCCAGGCAGCGGTCGACCGGGCTGGTCGACCGACGCCCTAACGGTCAGAAATCTGACCGTTGGCGGTCGACCGGGCCGGTCGACCGTCAGCCGCCAAGGCTGAAAAATGCCCCAACGGCTAGTTTTTTCTAGCCCTATAAATGGGACTTTTGGGGGCTGTTTTACATAAGATTTTTCAAGTGATTTTGCACCAGTTTTTCTAACTCTTTTAAGAGGTTTTCTCCACTTGTATTTGAGCCAAATACTTCCATTCAAAAGGAGAGTTTATCAAGAGTTTTCAAAGTGATTTTCTTGTGTTTTCCTCCACCATTTCAATCGTAGTTTTCTCACACAACACTTGAGCTATCCATTGCTATATCTACGTATAGGGATCTTTGTTGTGAGAGGATTTTAGGTGATCAAAGTGTTGTGATCACCAAAATTCCATCTTTGTTCTTTGAGGAGGCGGACTTGCGGGTTCGCGTGTTTCGAGTTCGTGTGTGAACTCTTTGTTTGAGGTGCGGCCTCGGCGAGCTTGTTGGCTTGCGGTGTGTACGGGACTAGAGAATTCAAGGAGTTCAAGTGTGAACTCGTCTTGTAGGTGTTGCGACACCGAGTGATCCAGTGGGATTGGTTTATAGTGGAAATCCTTCATAGTGTTGAAGGCGGGGACGCAGAGCAAGTGTGCTCGAACCTCGAAACGAATCTCCCGTGTTTGCGATTGCTCACTCTCTATCTCTTACTCTTATTTATATCTTGCATGCTTACATTGCTTTCATCTTTATATGCTTGTTATATATTGTGAGCTTAATTGTTATATGCTTGGGGATTGTTTGCTAACACTTGTATTCAACTAAGAGAGCCAATGCGGCACCTCAACTCTTATTTAGAGGAATCTTGAGGAGTTAGTCCAGAGCCCTTCACGGGGAATCGGCTACACTCTTGTGTTCTACATGGTGTTTAGTTTAATAAGTTTTTAATTTCACATTATTGACCATTAGATTAGCTCATCACCTATTCACCCCCCTCTAGGTGATTTACAGGTAAGTGTTAGCACATCACGTGAAAGCACATCAAGCGATAACACAACAGACATTAACTGTCGAATAACATGATACATGAAAACAGTACTGATATAAGAGATCGGTGCGAATACTGAAAAATAGTATAGTTTTGAAAAATAGTATAAGTAAAGATTTCAACTCTTCACAACCATCAAGAAAAGAATAATTATTAAATAATCAAGCGGGCAAGTAAGTAAGCGAACATTCAAGTGGAGCTGAGCAAAGCTGGAGCGAAACTAGCGCACAACGCTAAAGGTTATCACGCTTGGCGTGATTACTGCACGCGGCGAAGCTAACGCACGTGTGTGGTGACGAGTAAACCGCTCCGCATCACATGTGATGAAGCCACGCCCACGGCATAACTATGCTCGGACAAAATCAGCGGTAGAGCGCTGAGCATTAGGCTCGCCTATCGGGCATAGCTAAGAGACCTGACGATCTGAATGCACTCCCTCTTTCGAAGACGTGGGCGAGAAGACAGAGTAGGTACCAGCAGAGGTATTAGTACCAAACATATGCATGTAAACACAGTAGCAGGTAACAACTAATAAAATCAGCGAGCAAATAAGCTAACATCTAAGCGAAGCTAAGTAAGGCTGGAGTGAAGCTAGCGTACAACACTAGATGCTATCACGGTCAGCGTGGTTACTGCTTGCGATGAAGTTAATACATGTTTATGGTGGCAGGTAAACCTGTAACGCCCCGACCCCACGGGTACGGAGACGTTACTGCGCGACGCATATATGTAGGTCGGAAATACCCTTATATATATACGCTAAGCATCAGTATAAGTAAGAATCAGAGTTCAAAAATACGTGGTGCATTATACATTCCAACATATGAGTACAATTACAAAGTTAACACCAGATGTGATATAATATTATAAGAATATTACATCACCGATAGGCGCAAATGCGAAAATACGAAGAGATATACAAGTATGAACAGTACAAAAGGGGCTCGAATTATAGCAAGAAAACTCTAGAGCCAAGCATGGGGCCTAGGAGGATATGGCCTCAGACGGTCTTCCGCTGATCCACGCTACCGCTACAGATATATGATCAGCAACTGGGAGAATCCACCAGCGTCAAGCTCCAAGATCTGGACATGAGGATCCAGGGGAGTCAGAACTCCCCAACGAGTGGTGATGCGAATGCCAAATGGCGTGTAAAGATATACATATGTGTATCAATAAATTCAAGTCATAAGCAAGTATTGAAAATCATGTCATGAGTACAGGCATGCATGAGCAGATAAGAAAGAGGAAAGAAGGACAAATAGAGCAACGCCAGATATCTCCTTAACTAACATAAAATTGATAAATCGAATAAAGTCGAATAAAACTGAATATGAGTAAAACCAATCGTACAAGCTTAGGTCACGGTTCCATGCGACTAGTACATCGAAGGAATAATTCAAATAAGGAAACCCTCATCTATATACTTTTATCCCACGTCACCGTAATTCGAGCACATACAACCCGAGTTGCAAAACAACACAACAAATTGTATATTAGCATCTTATTATAATTGGGTTGTCTAAGTTATAGGCTTCAGTATGCGTCCCATTCCACATACTTTCACTTACAACTTATAGAGCAAGTTATTTGGAAACTGATAGAGTTTGACAAACCATGTTTAGAATGGGCCTCGTACTTGCCCGGAATAATGATCCAGGAGTATCCGGTGCTGAGCCGGAATGTACCGCTAGGTACCCAGACTTATTGTATGCCCGAACAGGAATAGAGTATCGTAGATCCCATAAAAATAGGCCTAAAGCGTGTGCATACCCGGTAGGAATAAATAGGAGGAGTAGGGGTGCCAGTATACCCCACTGAATCCCTCGTGGCCGCCAGATGATCCCTCATGTATGTGGCCACGCGTGACTCAATATGACCACCATAAACATGACTATTCAGGACCCATCAGCTTTCCTCAAACCGGATGTAAGTTGTCTTATTATAATTGATTATGTATTATCAATTTACTAGAATAACAGGAGCAAGACATGATCAGGAATTTAGGAGTACATGAGTATATGTATAACAGGAGTACAAGTCACTGTATATAATACAGGATAATAGGTATAGGATTCCCGTAAATTTGATAATCACAGGTCAAGGGTTAACATGATAGATGGCAGGTGATAAGTCATGTCCTAACAGGGGTAGGTGATAAGTGATAATATAAAAAAGCAGGTGTCAAGTAGTAGCATGTCAGGTGATAACACATTAGTTGTTAAGTGATACGGACAGGTGCCAGGTAATAGCATGTAGATGTCAGGTGGTAGAATGTCAAGTGTTAACATATCAAGCATGTGCATAGCAAGTGATATAGTGATAGCTGAGTACAATCAAGCTGGGCTGAGTGTTGACTGATTTTTCCTGCACACAAAAATTAGAATATTAGATTAAGAATAGATCGTGCGAGAAATCAGTTCTAATCCGCGGTAGCAGGGCTATGCGGGTCGTGATCCTCAAGGAGGGACTGCGATGGAAGCGTTAAGCAAGTTATACTCTAAAGCTTTTATTTTTATTAGTTAAATGGTGGTATTTACAAATGGTGGTATTTACAATGGATGGAAGAAAAGAATTGTGGAAGATGTGGATTTAATCTACAAAAAAGAAAAGAAAAGAAACAAAAAAAAGAAAACTTACTTGAGATTGGTTGAAGAAAGAACGTGAAAACCTTACATGTTCTACCTTGCTTAGGAGGCGTTCCACGAATAGATCATAAGATCGATCTCAATCCCTGTGCACATTATATCGTCAAGCATACTCAAGTACGAAGTGATGCGTAGCTTGGAGGAGACGTCTTCATGAACTATCGCTGGTTCTCACAGAGCTTAGTTATACGTGCTTATGGAATCCACTTGCATGTTCATCAACAACCACAAGATCACAGAGAAAAAGAAAAGAAAAACAAAATAAAAATAACACATAAGAATAAATAACAAAAAGAAAAGTAATTACCTTTATTGCTTTAATCAATGACAGAGCAAAGAAGATACATCGGTGTCACGCTCAATATAATCCTCTCTCTCTCTCTTGAAAATAAAAAGAAAAGAAACCTAATTTACAAAAGAAAACCTAGAAGAAACCCTAATTTTGGCCCTTGGCTCTTCTCTGGACGCTGGACACCCTTTGCGTTGCACTGCAGGTGATATTTATAGGTGCAGAAGGCTACAGAGTCCCGGACGAAACTGCCCACGAAAATTGGGATCTGGATGAGATCAAAGTGCCGCGTTTCCGCGGCTTTTGCCGCGGATCCGCGGCGCTTTAGTGGCTTCTGGCCACGCGCTTTGGCGCGTGGCCTCTCCTAGTCCGTTCCTCTGGGCTCCTGCTTCTAGAATTTTGATCCTGGCCTTTTAATCTGGATTTTCGAGATAACTTGGTAATCAAGTTACTCTTAATCCAGATTTCTTCAAATTTTCTTCCCACGAATTTTCTTCTTATCTTGGCCTTTTATCCTCATCCTGCATGTGTTTAGGGTTAGATAGAAGTCTATCCTTCCCTAATCTCTGATATTTACAACTTTTAGCTCTTGTATTTGCATTTTGACTCTTTGTATTTGCGCTTTTTCACCTGGGCTTCAACATGGGCTTGGATCTGGGCTTTTGGGCTCTTTAGGCTTTATTTATTGCTAAAATAACAATTCGAGGCCTGCACACAATAAATTACTAATTATTAATAAATGTGCAGAATTAAATGAATAAATATGAAAATGTGATGGTAAATATGATGATAAAATGCACTTTTGACTACCAATCACACCCCCACACTTATCTTTTGCTCGTCCTCGAGTAAAAACAAAGAAAAAGAAAAAGAAATGAAAAGTTAATCTAACCTAACTCACTTTCGTAGGAATCACGATTGCACTTAGCACGTGCAACAAGCCGTTAAACCTCTAGGTTACCCTAGAGGACGAGTGTTGTCTCGTGAGGGTTTTCAGCGGATTGCACCCACAAAATCCATAAAAAGGAAAATATTTGAATTATTATTGAAGAGACTAAGTAGTCTATAAGTTTTAGGATTATCATTTTTATTCATTCTTCAAACCTAGTCTTTATAAAGTCAATTGTTTTCCATTTTAGGTAAGGATTAAAATTGAATTTCTAATATAGTCTTTTTCGTTACCAAAAGTCATATGCATCCTTATGTTTTTACTAGGAATTCCTTAACTTGGACTCTCATGCCTCTTTATTATTTTTATAACTTCATCTAATTTTCTTTCGTGTAAGTATCAAGGCTTCTTGAGGCCCTAATACCTAACTAATTGATTATTAGATGTGTTAATATAATTTTTTTTTTTTTGGCATGTATAACTCATCTAATTTTCTTTCGTATAAGTATCAAGGCTTCTTGAGGCCCTCATACCTAACTAATTGATTATTAGATGTGTTAATACATATATTATATTTCTTAGTTTTCTTAGGCTTTCTAATCCACCCATGTAACGAACTTAAAGTCGATGACTCCCAAACCGGTTGGCTTTAGGGCACCAGGTGAGAAAACACCCCGCGGACTCAAATTCGAGTGAACTAGGCCCCAAAACTAAGGACTTTATTTTATTTACTCACCTTTAGGCATGAATACTTATGCTTCTTGAGGCACATGTATCAGCTTAATTGGTGATTTTTTTTTTTCTTCTTTTTTTTTTTATTATTATTTTTTTTTATGAGACACAAGGTCTTAGTCTTAGAATCCTAGATATGCATTTGGTATGCACATTTAATTAAGGTAAAAAATCAAGACTAATTATTTATTCAATTTCTCTCCTATACCTAAAAATTAAACAATTTATTTATTTTGACCAAGTTTTTAGAAATCCTAATCATGATTTTCCTAATCCTTAAAACTAACTTAGATTTCTTTCAAAAAATAAGTCAAAATATTTCCTTTTTATAACATTTTTTTTTAATTTTTTTTTTTTAGCAAAATTTTTTTTTTGTTAGTTTCTACCTATGTTTTTTTTTTTTTTTTTTTTTTTTTAAGCAAAATTTTTTTTTTTGTTAGTTTCTACCTATGTTAGTATGTTAGTAAAGCCCACCCCCACACTTATCTCATGCATTGTCCTCAATGTATGAAATGAATGCATATATGCATGAAAAAGAACAAGGGAAGGCGGAAAATTACCTTAGGGGGTGGTTCCGGTGGTGGTCTAATTGGTCCACGAAAGGCGGCCCAATCAAGATAATGTGGTAGTTCACGGGACCTACCTTTATTGACCTCTTTTTTATTTACATATTTACAGTCCCCAGAATGAATAGGATCATGGAAGATCCTCTCGTGAAACTTACTCCCTTTACATGACCAGTCCTGGAAAATCATCACAGAGTCATGGTCTATACCTGTGTCCAACAAAAGAATGTGACTTGGTAAAATGGTTGACTTGGACTCAAGAATGATAGGTTCAGGATCTAATACCGACTCAGGAAAGAAACTCAAATCAAGTAAAGGTTCAGGAGTCGGGCTAGGATCAAGAGGTGGGTCCAAGTCAAGAAATTGAAACTCAAGTCTACAATCATTTTCCCACAATGGAATGTGACTCAATGTTGGTGATTCAAGTTCAGGAATGATAGGTGTGGGAATCAAAACTGACTCTAAAATATTACCTAAGTCGGGTAACAAAACAGGAGTCAATAATGATTCGGGAATTTGAACTTGATCATAGATTTGGGAATCTAGGTCACATATCTCATTAGTTTCAATCTCATAAAAATGGGAACTTGCCAATTTTTCCATGGGACTTTCAAATTGTACAATTGGTCAAGTTCAATATGATCATCAAGAATGGGTGATTCAATTTCATGATCTATGGGTATGGGAATAAATGTTGGCTCAGAAAATTAGTCCAAATTGGGTAAGGATACTGGAGTCAACATAGATTCGAAGATGGAAACTGAATCGCAAAGTTGGGATCGGGTTCACATTCATAATCTAATTCAATCTCATTGAAATTAAAACTAGCCAATTTGTCCAAGGATTGGGATTGAGCAAGTTCATATTGATGTGATGAAACTGAATTTTGATCAAGGTCTTCTAAACAGAATGATTCTTGGTTCCTATCAAGATGCTCAAGAATGTTTGAAAGTCTAGAAATTTGATCATTCATTGTATCTTGCAACCGATCCACTT
Organism: Agave tequilana; assembly: GCA_038442645.1. NCBI lineage: Eukaryota > Viridiplantae > Streptophyta > Magnoliopsida > Asparagales > Asparagaceae > Agave > Agave tequilana. The sequence goes on along the minus strand of JAVJIF010034290.1, from coordinate 93,417 downwards.
TTTCTTCTAACCCATCGAATAGATCAATGGAGGACTGAAACCTTGGTGATGTGGGAAAAGACGTATATGAAGATAATGGTTGAACAGGTGGTTGACCATATGGCTCAGGGTGTTGAATTCCCATTGACTCTGTGAAGAGTAGTGATGATTATTCCAATCTTGTTCATAGTATTGGGACTGGGGCATGTAATGATTCGGATAAGACCAATCTGGCACACTAGGTTGGTCAAAGTTATGATATGCCGGGTTGGTAATATCCGAATAAGAGGTTGGTGTGTAACATGGATCCTCATTAAAATTGAAAAAATTGTTGTTATAGGCCATATCACACAATCACAAACAAAAGAAAAAAAAAAAAAAAACAAAAAGAAAAATTTCTAACCTAAGTTAGGGTAGACCTAGACCTAGACGACTCCTAACTGGTTAGACTGTCCACGGGAGGTAGGGTGTAGACTTTGACCACAAGTTAATCAGCCAGGTCGGGGTAAGAGTGGTGGGAGGTTTTCCGTCAAAGACGTTCCTTAATTAAATAACCACCACACTTCGGGCTTTCGGCCCTCAATCCCCTTCCTAGACACTGATTTGGCAGGAGTCAACTTCCAACACCGTTCCCCCTTAGGATAATCTCCTAATTGAGTCCGAGTGTCCCTAGGGCCAACGTCTACTAATTTTTAAGTTAGGCTTGGGTTAGTGAGTGCTTGGGATATGATTTTTGGGCTAAGGAGGGTGATGAAATCCCCACCTTATCTTGTTAATGGGTTATGCCCTTAAGATGAATTAGTGCAAGTGTACAAGATAAATAGATAGAATTCACTCAAAGCAGATAATCAACCAAGAGATGAGTCCTATTCTACATGCAATGCGTACGTACCTTGCGTCTCCAGCACTCTTCAACAGTAAATAAAAATAATTGAAAAGACACGTGCCTAATATGCAAACGTCTAATCAAATTTTATTTTAACAACCAATAATTTACTGTTGAATTATTAGCAATTTACAGGTATATCACAGAACAAAACAGAATAGAGCAGTAAGCAGAATTTTTAACTTGAAGCACCCTGCAAAAAAATTGAATCAGTAGTCCTTACTGTTGCCGCGTTTCCGCGGCTCTGGCCGCGGATCCGCGGCAAAACAGTGGGCTCCTGTGCTCTGCCTTCGAGGGCAGAGGCACAGGGCAGCTATATGTCCACTGCAACTGCTGTTTTCTGTTTCCTGTTCTCCAAACCTGCAAACAGAAAAGAATAAAGAATTAGTTAAAAATTAAATTTTTTTGTTTTAGAGATAACTTACCGTCCCTCCCCGGCAACGGCGCCAATTTGTTGACTGATTTTTCCTGCACACAAAAATTAGAATATTAGATTAAGAATAGATCGTGCGAGGAATCAGTTCTAATCCGCGGTAGCAGGGCTATGCGGGTCGTGATCCTCAAGGAGGGACTGCGATGGAAGCGTTAAGCAAGTTATACTCTAAAGCTTTTATTTTTATTAGTTAATGGTGGTATTTACAAATGGTGGTATTTACAATGGATGGAAGAAAAGAATTGTGGAAGATGTGGATTTAATCTACAAAAAAGAAAAGAAAAGAAACAAAAAGAAAAGAAAACTTACTTGAGATTGGTTGAAGAAAGAACGTGAAAACCTTACATGTTCTACCTTGCTTAGGAGGCGTTCCACGAATAGATCATAAGATCGATCTCAATCCCTGTGCACATTATATCGTCAAGCATACTCAAGTACGAAGTGATGCGTAGCTTGGAGGAGACGTCTTCATGAACTATCGCTGGTTCTCACAGAGCTTAGTTATACGTGCTTATGGAATCCACTTGCATGTTCATCAACAACCACAAGATCACAGAGAAAAAGAAAAGAAAAACAAAATAAAAATAACACATAAGAATAAAGAACAAAAAGAAAAGTAATTACCTTTATTGATTTAATCAATGACAGAGCAAAGAAGATACATCGGTGTCACGCTCAATATAATCCTCTCTCTCTCTTGAAAATAAAAGAAAAGAAACCCTAATTTACAAAAGAAAACCTAGAAGAAACCCTAATTTTGGCCCTTGGCTCTTCTCTGGACGCTGGACACCCTTTGCGTTGCACTGCAGGTGATATTTATAGGTGCAGAAGGCTACAGAGTCCCGGACGAAACTGCCCACGAAAATTGGGATCTGGATGAGATCAAAGTGCCGCGTTTCCGCAGCTTTTGCCGCGGATCCGCGGCGCTTTAGTGGCTTCTGGCCACGCGCTTTGGCGCGTGGCCTCTCCTAGTCCGTTCCTCTGGGCTCCTGCTTCTAGAATTTTGATCATGGCCTTTTAATCTGGATTTTCGAGATAACTTGGTAATCAAGTTACTCTTAATCCAGATTTCTTCAAATTTTCTTCCCACGAATTTTCTTCTTATCTTGGCCTTTTATCCTCATCCTGCATGTGTTTAGGGTTAGATAGAAGTCTATCCTTCCCTAATCTCTGATATTTGCAACTTTTAGCCCTTGTATTTGCATTTTGACTCTTTGTATTTGCGCTTTTTCACCTGGGCTTCAAATATGGGCTTGGATCTGGGCTTTTGGCTCTTTAGGCTTTATTTATTGCTAAAATAACAATTCGAGGCCTGCACACAATAATTACTAATTATTAATAAATGTGCAGAATTAAATGAATAAATATGAAAATGTGATGGTAAATATGATGATAAAAATGCACTTTTGACTACCAATCACTGAGCAAGCTGGGGTACGGACAACAAATAGTGTTTAACACTAGAGCGCCTGCGAGGTTACCAGGATGACTCGACTTAAAGTGCGAGTAGAAAATTTGGCAGCATCTCGTCTAGACGAATCTAGTGGTAAAACGCTGAGCGCTAAGCATGCCTACCAGGCGTAGCTGAAAGACCTGACGGTCTAAGCGCACTCCTCTTTCGAGGAAGTGGGCGAGAGAGCCCGGAGGCTAAAGTATGCTCGGAGTCTAAGTGTACTCTCAATAACTACCACGAAACCCATAAGGGTGCAGGTCTAAAATCAATTGGGTAGCTAGCCCGGGTGTGGGCAGAAATCCGGAATCGGTATGAGAGTACCTGCACGAGATGTTAGTACCACACAAGCATACATATAAGCGTGATAATATCTAAACTACTGTGGAGTGGTGAAGTCCGGAGGCTGAATGGAGAGCCCGGAGGCTAAACACAAACTGAAGGTTGGGTATAGAAAACCCAGAGGCTGAATGCAGCCCGGAGGTTGGGTATAATACCTGCAGAAGTATTAGTGTCAGTCACACGCATGCAATACGGCAGCAGTGGGCATCATCGTAGGCATGGTATATGTACAAGAAATAAATTACCCTAGTACAAGTATTCGTCACAGGCATATATATGTACAATCATGGGCACTCGGCCACATACAAATACAGGGGCACCGCCAAATACAAAGCACATTCAAATACGAAATAAAATACACGTCGACTCGACGAGCGGGAAAACCCAAATCAAGGCGAGGACACTCACCTGAAAAGACTTCAGAAAATCACCGTAAAATCCAGAATCCCAGGAACACGTGGCCACGCGCAAAATATAATAATATATATAATCTTTAGAGAGAGAAAGAGAGAGAAAAAAGTGAAAGCTAGTGAGAGAAAGAAATCTAGAGAGAAAGTGGGAAAGTAAGAGAGAGAAAGACTAGAGAGAGAAAGATAATTTATAGAGAGAGGAGAGAGAGAGGAGAGAGAGAAAGATAATTTATAGAGAGAGGAGAGAGAGGAGAGAGAGAAAGAGTTAGAGAGAGAAATGGAGAGCTAAAGAAAGAATGACTTAGAGAGAGAAAGAGAGAGCCAGAGAGAAATGAAGAGAGAGAAAATCTAGAGAGAAAGAGAAATATAGAGAGAGAAATAGAGAAAAGAGAAACAAATGGTTAGAGAGAAAGTGGGGGGAGAGAGAAACAAGTGGGGGCAGCAGCCCCTCCTTGCCGCCCACGCAGCCGGGCCAGGCCCTGGCTGCTGCGCCCTGGCCATGGCCGAGGGGCCAGGCAGCGTAGGGGAGAGGCCACCCCAAGGAGGAGGGAGGAGGAGGTTAGGGTGTTGGTGATTAAAAGGAGAAGAAGATGAAGATGATGGTGAAGTTGTTGGTGTTGGAGATGGAGGAGAGGGAAGGAGTTGGGGAAGGAGATGATGGAAGTGGTGGGGTATTGGTGGTGGTGGTCTTCGCCGGAGGTTGGTGGGGCCCCCGCTGGCATGGTGGAGGTGGCGCCAAATCTTGGAGAGAGGGAGAAATTAGAGTGAGAGGAAGAGAGATTAGAGGGTTAGAGAGGAAAATTAAGGGGAGAGAGTGAAGAATTAGAGGGGGAGAGAGAATTTTGAGAGAGAGGGAGGAGATGAGGCGGCTATCGATCGCCAGGGGAAGAAGAGAAGGAGGGGGAAGAAAAGAAAAGAGAAGAAAAAGAAGAGGAGAAGAGAAAAAGAAAAGGAAAAAGGGAAAGGGAAAAGAAGAGGGGAGAGAGAGAGAGAGAGAGAGAGAGAGAGAGAGAGAGAGAGATTGATGGGAGGGGAGAGGTGACCGGGCCATATGGGGGTGTGGGCACTGGATTGGACGGGAGAAAAGAAAGGAAAAGAAAGAAAGAAAGAAAAGGAAGGATTCCGAAAAAATATAATATTATAATAAAGTCAGAAAATATCGACTGTTCCAAAAAAATCCTCAAAAATACTTAGAGGTAGAAAATATCATCCTAAGAAATAATATGAAATCAGGTTTCAAAAATAAAATCCCGTTTTCAAATAAAAAATTCTAGAGTCAATCGTCGATACCGGTCTACACCGGTTTGTCCGGATTTTGATAATTTCAGAAAAATATCAGAAAATACATTAAAGAAAAAATATGATTCTAGAAAATAATGTGAAAGCAGAATTCAGAAATTCAACTCTAATTGTAAACTAAAAAAACTAGAATCAACCAGTGATATTGGCCAGCACCAAATCCGGTGGAATTTTGATAAATTTTGAAAAATCTCAAAAAATGTATTTAGAAAGAAAATGTGATTTTAAGAAATAATGTGAAAGTTGTTTCTAGAAATTCAACTCCCTTTGTAAATTAAAAAAAATCTGAGAATCGATTAGCAGCACTGGTCGACACCGTTTTGAAGATTTTCAATTTAATTCAGGAAAATTCTAAAAAATCATAGGAAATCTAAAATATTGAAAAATGATGTTGAAACTGGAATTGATCAAATCTAAATACCAGAAAGACTAAATCAAGCAATACAGTAGGGTCGGGTCTCCGGTTCAGACTAGGGCTGACTCCTAGTCCACGAATCCGGATCCAATGCAAAACGATTGCATAAATATTCATAAAATAAAAACAATTACGGGAAGCAAATCGAAAAAAATGACCGAAAATCTAAATACATAACTAAGTATATATTCTTGGAAAGGGGTGTTACAAAGCCGCTCCACATCACCCGTGACGAAGCCACACCCATGGCTTAACTATACCTGGACAGAGTTAGCGATAAAGCGCTAAGCGCTAGGCTCGCCTATCAGGCGGAGCTGAAAGACCTGACGGTCTGTGCGCCCAATGGGTTGAAAGGGGAAGAAGGCCGAATGGGTACCTGCACAAAATGTTAGTACCACACGAGCACACATATAAACTTGATAATAAAGCAGTAAAAGTCGCAGGCAATGTATATGTACAGGTAATAAACTACACTACAATAGGCATTATTCGCAAATCTACTACATATACAGTCCTAGGCACTTGGTCACATACAAATTAGGCACATAATTTATAGAAATACAAATACAGTACGGAGAAATAAAAAACATAAATTTCTCAAAAACATAAATCAACCCGTCGAAGCGGGAAAAACACAAAATAAAATAAGATCACTCGCCTAAGTCTTTGAAAAACACTGCAAAATCTGGAATCTCAAGAACTCATGCACATGCCACCAATATATTAATACATCTATATAGAGAGAGAATTAGATAGAGGGATCAGGAGAGAGAGAAGCAGGGGGAGAGGAGAGAGGGACATGCTGGCAAGGCATTACCGGCCAGTGGTGGCCGACGGTCGGCCATGGCCGCCAAAGCCCCAATAGAGAAGAGAGAGAGGGTTAAGAGAGAGGGAGAGAGTACACCGGGGGGGAGAGAGAGGCAGCCACGACTGGGTATGGCCGTGGCCTGGTTCAAGGCCAGGTTGGCCGCCCACTGATTGCATCTTAATATTGCATTATTATCATCATATTTGCATATTTATCCTTGATTATTCTTTAATTAACTTTGCTATTTAACCCTCTTTTTAATTATAATGTGTAGTTACTTAAATGCGAAGATAATGACAGAGGAAGCTTCTATTTTATTTCTAATCTTATCTAAATTTGAGTTTCAATTTAAATCAATTTGAAATCAAGAGGAGGAAAGGATAAATCATCATTTCACAATTCAAATTTAAAATCTGAAGATATATTTTTAGAAGATGGATAGCATAAAGCTAATCCTAATTGGAGATAAGGAGGATAATTCAAATTAAATGAAGTTCTAAATCAATTCAAATTTGGATTCAGAGTGGGTACCTCTTAGTATTTTGATCATAAGTTTCGCTACAGATATTCAAATCTAATTATTCAAGATACTACAAAAAGAGGACTTAAAGGGCTACAATTCTAATGTTGATTATTGATCCAATTTAGCCGTCTGATAAGCCAATTCAGTAACCAACACGCCGACTTGTTGTAGATCAGTTTAGAATTGAATTAAGATTGAATTAAAACTCCTAATTTGTATCTTATTAGATTGGCTCTAAGGTCTATTTAAAGAGCTAAAATCTCTCATAATAAAAAATCTCCACATCAGAGATCAAAGCTTAGGATCTTCTTTAGTTTCTTTTTCTTTCAAATTTTCTTTTGTAATTTTTAAGATTTAGTTCTAGTTCAAGTTTTGTAAAGAAAGAGGAGGCTTTGTAATTTAAGGTGACAGCATTAATAATTTCCTTTTCCAATTTATCTTTATTTAATTACTTTATTTACTAGTTTTCTTATCTACCATGCTTTCTTTAGTTTTCATCATGATTAGCTAATCTTCTTCATGACTTACTATTCTCTTCACCTCTACTTCTAATTCTAGGTTAGAATAAACTGATTGGATCATATGCATGTTTAACCCTAAGATTAGTTAAAGTTCTTGAAGGCACATGACGATGACTATTTAAATCCATATACGTTAATACTTTTCAATAGTTTTTCTTATTTATACTTAGATAGCTTTGATAGTATAATATTGAATCTTGGTTATTTTCTTATTCTATAATTAGAAGGCTTTGATTGTTTAATGTCAGGTCTTGGTTACTGATTATTTCAAATAGGGTTTAGTTTTTATCTTATGTATCTTACTTGAATTGAAGGCAACTCTAAGGTCTAACTTTTATGATCTAAAGTAAAGTAAATTCTTGCATATGTTAGTAAGTTAGAGGTGGTAAATGATTAGTATGTCATATTTCTTTAATTCTTTTCTAACTGTAACTTATCATCAAATTTCATATTCTTCTTTATACTTCAAACACTTGACATATAGTTATTTTTCTTAGAAGAATACTTAACCGATTTAGTATTTTTGGTTGGTTGGTGGGTGGTGGTGGAATGGTGAACTTGGAAGGGGTGGTGATGTTGAAGATGATGATGGTGATGTTGATGGAGAGAGTGGAGGAGGAGGAGTTGAAATTAAAGGAGGGGGAGTCATAGCTTGGGGTGGCGGAGATGGCCGTAAGGGCTCACCGAAGTTAGGGGCCGGCGTGATAAGGGTGGCCGACTAGATGTTGAAGAGAGAGATAGAGTGAGAGAGGGTGAGTGATTAGAGAGTGGGAGAGTGAGAATCTAGAGAGAAAGGGAGTGAGAATTGGAGAAAGAGATGGAGATTGTGAGAGAGAGGGAGAAGAAGTTGTCATCGGTTGAGGGCTGGGGAAGAAGGAAGAAAAGAAAAAGAAAGAAGGAAGGAGGAAATATAAAGGGGGGATATTTTTGGGGGTGGTGTGTGTGGTGGAGAAAAAAGGGGAAAAGAAAAAAAAAGAAGAAAGAAATGAGCGGAGGAGAAAAAAGAGGAATGAAAGAATAATAAGAGAAAATATCTGGGTATAAACCTCGGATCTTAGAAAACACTAAAAACATCAGAAATGTCAGAAAAAATAGAGTAACTCGAAAAGGTCCGAAACAATTCTCAAAAATAGCAAATATTATGTTAAATACCACGGTGAAATTGAATTTAAGAAATTCAATCCCATTTTTAAATTAAAAAATCTTGAATCAACTAGTGATACCGGTAGACACCAAATCCGTTCGAATTTTGATAAATTCAAAAAATCCCAAAAATACATCAAGATAGAAAATACGATCTTGAAGAATAATATGAAAGCAGTATCTAAAAATTTAGTTATGTTTATCAATTAAAATTTTGAGAATTGATCGGCAGCACAGGTCAATACCGATTTTGAAGATTTTGCAGAATAATTCAAAAAAATTTCAGAAAATCATGAAAAATCTAAAATATTAGTAAATAGTATTTAAAATAGAAATCAGTCTAATCTGATGACCAGAAAGGTCAAATTGATCAGTACACTAAGATCGGGTCCATGCTTCAGACTAGGATTGACTCTGAGTCTGAGAGTCCGGATCCGATACCAAGTAATGATAGAAGTGATCATAAAATAAAAATAAACACTATGGAAAATCAAAAAATATGATTGAAGAATCAAAACACGTATCTAGGTACGTATTCCGGGATCGAGGTGTTAAAACTTAGAGTTCGGGTTGAAGTGATTCTGAAAATTATAGATGCTCTTGGGAAGGTCTGATGTGACAGAGGCATCTGGTTGCTTGCAGAAACTTTGAAAAAGAATTTTAGTTGCTAGGATACGTGTCAGTATCCTGTCGGGGGTCAATTTTTTACAACTACATTAATATTTTAGTATTTTTAATATTTAATATTTTTAGTATTTATATTTTTTATATTTACTTTTTATTATTTTACTATTTTTAATATTTAATATGTTTAAATCTTCAAACATTTAGTTTTGTGATCAGTTTTTTCACTTACGACTTACACGTTACCAACTAAAAACCGTAAAACACAATATTTTTTCACTTGTAATTTCACATTATCAATCAAATACCATAAAACTTGCGTAAAACTCACTTACAACTATAAAAAAATTTACCACTTAAGACTTACGACTTACGATCGCTTACAACAGCCAAACATGTCCTAAGTTTATGTCTTATTGTTAACCAAAAGAAGGACAAAAGAAATAAGAAATAAACCTTATTTATTACCCAAGAAGGAAAAAAAGAGGGAAAAAGAAGAAAAGGGTAAGGGAAAAACTTTGACAAAGATATAATAAAATAAAGTATAAGCACACCTAAGACTCAGTTTGGACACTTAAAAAGGCAAATTGGGTCATGATGTCACGCTCCGCTTTCTAAAATAAGTGGAAACGGAGACGAGACGAGAGTAGGCGACATATATACGCGAGGAAGATACCTCACGTATACATGCTAAGCCTAATAATAACCTGAATAGGTTATAAAAATAAACTATAATAAATCTTAATCACTATAATAACACATATAAATGTCCATGCATGATAACAATGAATACGAAAATGTAATAACGATGAAGCAATGAGTTTCATATATATAGAATCAGAGAAACTATAGAAACCTCAGGGATAAAAAGAAAAACAAGAATACCAGATCTAAATAGAGAAACTCTGAGTCCTCATAAAGCATCTGATCTCAACGAACACCTGATCAATGAAATAAAACATCAATATTTCGACGTGCAAATCCAGGGTCGTCAGAAAGCGACCCAATGAGTATGTAAAATAAAGGGAAAGGTGCATGTGCATATATCGTGTGATCATATGAATGAGACTATGAACTAGAATAAGACTAATAATATGCAAACATAAATGGACAGAAATAAGGGCAGTCAGTAACCAAATCAGATGTCCAAATCAGGTGTCAGGTGTACTATCGGGAGTCCAACATAGCTTGCATGTATCAGATGTCTATCATATCATATGTATAAGCATGATAAGTGAACACAGTCAGTCACAATATGCAATTAAACAGTTTATCATTATTAATTATGTCAGCCAACACCATTTGCCACATGTAATAAACGCATCCCATACTACGCCTATCACACGTTAAATCGAAGCTCTGCATTATTGAAACTGATTGATTAGAGACATTGTCCATACTTTAGGTGGGTCCCATACTTACCTGAGACCATGGCCCAGATGACTGCCATTGAACCAGACAGTACCGCCAGGACTACAGTAACAGTAAAACAGTAACAGTACGGGATATCAGTCATCCCCGGGAACCCTATAATGGAACCCTATCTCGGCTGAGCAACCTGTATCCTAGATCCACCTAAAATATAGACGTTGTCTCCTCCATCAATTTTTCCAAGCCTGATGTAAGTTGTCCATTTATATTAACAGTTAAAACAATCAATGTCCATGTTACCTAGAATACTGGAATGATACAATGACAATAACAATACAGTATATCAGTAAACAATAATCGTATACACGATGAACCGTAACAAAAACAGTAAACAGTATCAGTAACCGTGTATATGATGAATAATAAGACCGTATATGGTATTACGGTCTAACAATACTTTCCCAATGATTTTCAGTAACAAGGAATAATACAGTTACATATCTAGACACTGATTCCTTACACTACAGTCCCAGCATAGAATCAATCAAAATCTCATTCACCAATATTATATTTATAACTGATCCATCAACTCATAATCTCAATAGTCATCGTGAACATCAAATGCTAAGTCTGTAACAAAGTATCAGGTACCATAAATCACAAGTCCAATAAATTAATACTCAGTTCTCTCATCCTATCAGTCTACTCCAGTCCTTTATGTCACCAATAACTGAGATCAACAATAACTGCTATCAGACTCTGAATGTATATTATCATCAATATCAATGAAATCACTCTTAAAATAATTCTATCTCTACAATTGAATAACAACAATAACTAGGAATCAATCATGAAGAGCAGTCTACTGATATCTTCGAGATAACTAAGTTAACATATACCGAAATGAATAAAGAGTAAAATTTCCTCAAGCAATATGGAATTTAGAATACCTCTACGTCTGATAATCAACACCAACAAGATCATCAATACTCGCAGTATAATCAGGGGTAGAACCGAGAATACTCAAAACTGTAAATCTAACTACATCTATCTCATCAGAACACTAATCAAAATTCTCTAAAAGAACACTAACCTCATGTCAATTAATTCTAACTACAAATAAGTCGATGCCCAATCAAGTATAAGAAATCTAGTCTCTTGACAAAGTAACAACATATGTAATACATCATAAATATCTAATTGAATCCTCATCTAAATTATCATCAAATAAATGAATATCAAATATGATAAATACTCCACATAAAATATGAATCTTTAGCCTCAATCAGAACAAATCAACCTCAAGGTCAATCAAATTATATTTTAGGATTTATCACAACTAGATCAATTACAAAATCAAATCCAGTGTAAGATATATCAATACTTGGCCTAAGCCAACAACGACAAATTATTAACACATGAAATGATACCAATAAAGGCTTATATTAATTAATTAATTAAGGTGAATGATCACTGATGCCTCATGAACGAATACAGGTAATCATATTTGAAAGTACACCTAAAGGGGGGTGAATAGGTGTAAGGCTAATCTAATGATAAACAATGTGGAATTAAAAACTAAATGCAACACAATTAGTATAACTAAAGAGTGTAGCCGAATTCCCGGTGAAGGGCTCTGGCTATGTAACGCCCCGATTCCACGGATACGGGGACGTCACTGCAACGTATATACGTAGGTCAGAAGGTGCCCCCACGTATATACGCTAAGCATAAAAGTACAAGCAAGGAATCAGAGTACAACACAAAGCGTGGTATACATACACATGCCAACATAAAAGGTACATATACAAGTCATCACAGTGTATGATAAACATTACATATTACATATGTCTTTTATCACAACCAAGTCCAAAAGTAAAATATACAATAAGATACCAAAAAGCTCACGAGTAGGATGAAGATCCCGTGAGTCAAAAGAGGAGTCTGGCACGAAGGAAGTAGAGCTAGTCTGCCTGCTCACTAAAGAAAGCTCGATCTACTGTGGACAGCTCCACTTCGATCCAAGCTTCAACCTGAACATACAAATCCAAGGGAGTCAGGACCTCCCAATAATGAACAGGCTACAGCCAAATGGCTAAGTGACAAGAGTAGAAAGGTTAGAACACAAGCAAGGCAGATATGAACAAGTGAATCATAAAACAGGAAATTCAGGTTAAAACTGAATATAAGCAAGATTGATTGTATACGCTTAAGTCACGGTCCCATGAGACTAATACATCGAAGGAATAATCCAAACAAGGAAACCCTCATCTATATACCTTTATCTCATGCCACAGAAATCCAAGCGTATAGAATCAGAGTTGCAAATCATATGAAAGTCAAACAGGAATACATAACAAGAATACTAAGAATCATAACTAGAAACATAACTGGAATAATGGGAATCATAATAAGTATCACAGCTGGAAACATAACTGGAATCATGACTGGAATATCAAGAATCATAATAAGATCCATAACGGTTATCAATTATTATTATGACTCGTCTAACCCATATATCTAGGTATGTGTCTCGGTATCGATCCCAACCCACATACATCCATATATAAGAAAGTCGAGGGTTGTTATCGGAAGATGATGGAGAACTGATAGAACTTCTTATAGTGGTTTCTATACACCTGGAACCGGCTTTGGAGGCCCAAAGTCCCCTATTCAGTAATTCAGATTCACTACCGCCAGTACATATATATATGTGTATATACATACTTTTATACCCCACCACTATAAGCAAGATATCATTCCGGCATCCATCACTTCCTCCCATACCCATACAAGTTGTCCTTTTTATGGTTTATTAACAGAATTATCAGACTACGGGAAACAAATGTACATAACAGTAATAGCCCTACAGATTCAAGAGGTGGCCCCCACAGATTCAAGGGGTGGCCCCCACCGTGTGGTGTGGCACTTTGTTCCGTGTGGCACTTTGTTCCGAGGGAGTGGATTCTAGAGGTGGCCCCCACCGAGTATGGTGTGGCACTTAGTTCCATAAAATAAGGCAGGGTTCCCGTAAACAAGATAATCATAAGGTCATGTGTATCATGCTTGGTTTTAAAGATAGCATGACAAGGTGGTGATATATCACAAGCAATAAAACATAACAATAAATTGATAATAAGCCGGGTCAGTCATAACATAACAATAGGGCCTAGCAAAGTAGTGGCATGTCAGGTGATATACATGTGTTAAAAGGAAACGGGTAACTGACAGGTCTGAATTATGACAAGGCAAGAGGAAACATAGAAGCAACGAAGAGTTCAACGACCTCGAAGGGTCTGCCACGCATGGTATACGATAAAGAAGCAATAATATCACGGCAAGGTACAAGTATAAGAATGAAACAAGCAGTTGCATGGCAATACATAAACATAGAAATATGAAGTAACTAGAGGTTATATACTTCAAGTAATAGGCCATGAAGTACAATATACAAACACATAACCGAAGCATAAGATCCAAATTTAAGATAGTAATTAACTGTGACAGACAGCCAAAGTTAGTCGACTAAGGTCAAGGGAGTAGTCGACTAATAGAAGGGTTAGTCGACTAACAGTAGGGTCTAGTCGACTAAAACTGTGTAACAGAGAGTTGGGTTTCTGATTCAGGAAATGTTAGTCGACTAGGTTAGGAGGGGTAGTCGACTAATAGAAAGGTCAAGTCGACTAACAGACACTTAAGTCGACTAAATCTGTGAAACAGAGAGTTGGGTTTGGTTTCAGGAAAAAGGGGTAGTCGACTAGGGTCAAGGTGTAGTCGACTACTAGGGATCTATAGTCGACTAATAAATAAGATGAGTCGACTAAAACTGTGGATCAGAAAAGGTTACGTTTCAATCTAAGGGTCTCTAGTCGACTAGGTTCTAGGTCAAGTCGACTAAAACTGGTCAAAAACAGAACGCAGAACAGAATTCGCTGGTTGCGTTTGATGGTCTAAAAATGTGATTTTTATGGCATATGAACACAAGATAGGAGGATACAAGTATACTAGGAATGAAACAGTCTTGGTGAGTAAAAATACTCACTTGGATTGGTTATGTGAAGCTTGATCCAAGGTGATAAATCCGACGAAGAGAGAGATGATCCCCAATCCAAAGGAAGTAGCTTGATTGAGGTTGAAGATGAAGATCTTGTTGATGCTTGAGGTGGAGATGATGACCTAGATGATGCCCTTGAGGTTGGTGGTGGATGTTGAGATGAAGGAGGATCTTGGAGGAGGGGATTTCTTTGTGGAAGTGAAGAAAAAAGAGAAAGGAAATGTAATGGGAAGTTTATATATGATTTGTGATTTGTGAAGGAGGTGTAATTGAGATGGAAGAGAGGGGGTTTTGTGTAAATGGGGAAGCATGAGGTGTCACTTGACCAATCATGGCCGGCCAAGTGGAGGGGGTGAGGTGGAGGTTAGGTGAAGATATTTTGAGATGGAAGAGTGTGGAAGAAAATGGATTTTGGAAAAGATTAGGAATTTGGGAAATTGGAAATCTCTTTGGCTTGTGAAGGAAGGAAAGGAAAATAGAGAAAAGGAAATGGTAGAGAAAATGATAAAGAGAAGATATTTTCTCTTGGACTCAAGATGAAACTGTTGAATAGACAGATACCCGGGTTAAAGTCAAAGATGTGGAAATCATTTCGGAAAATGCCGGAATCGTCCGAAATTCAAGTATCTCGGAACGACTCGAAATAATTACCAAAAATCAATAATAATATATAAAGACTCATAGTGAAATCCTTTTGAAGAAATACTTTATAGTTTTAAAACTAAAAATCCCGGAATCAGTTACCTACCGACTCCGATGGAATTTTCATAAAATCATAAAATTCTCAGAAAAAGTATTTAAGTAGGAAATGTAATTCTAAAAGATAAAGTCTAAAGGACCATCATGAAATTCCAAACAGTTTGAGAATTAAAAATCCGGGAATCGGTCAGCGGCACTGGCCGACACCGGTTTTGAAGAAATTCAATTTAATCCAAGAAAAATCCAAAAAATCATAGAAAATCCAAAATATTGGAAAACGATGTTTAAAACTGAAATCGGTTGAATCGGATAACCAGAATGTCTAAAACAAGTAAAACTCTGAGATCGAGTCCCCGGCTCAGACTAAGGCTGACTCCGAGTTCACCGATCCAAATCCAAGGCAAAACAATCATATAAGGAATTCATAATACAGAATAAATACAGGAAACAAATCGAAAAAATACGATCGAAAATCTGAATACGCAACTAAGTACGTATTCCGGGAACGGGGTATTACAATCCACCCACCTTACAAAAATTGCGTCCTCGCAATTTTATTAAGGGGTGAAATGAACACAAAGGGGACAAAGGCTGGAATAAAGGGCTCATAAAACCAAAACAGGGAATAAGATGAATACAGGAAGGATCAGGATGGAAAATGAAAGAATGACAAGAGAAAAACATTTAGAATGATGACCAACTCAAATGCAAGATATGGGGTAGGGGTTACCATGATATCCCTAAGGCTCCTGATCTGGATACTGGTCTTCACACTCTGCTGCGTCATCCGATGCCTCTGCTGCCATGATGTAACCTTGGCCTCTACCCTGATCTGCTCTAGCTCTCATCCCCCTTTGCTGATGATCATACCGTTGGGGTGGAAATGGAACTCTTCGATCAACAGGATCTGGATTCCTCCTCAGTGGCGGTGCTGGAAATGCTGGGGCTGGATGTGCTGGAGCTGGAAGAGCTGGTCTGATTGGAGCCATGTGTATAAACTTCCTGTGTGGGCAATCCCTTAGCATATGTCTCTCTGACCCACATGCCAAACATAATCTCTTGGCTACTCGACAATCACTCTTATAATGCCCGGGTCTGTGGCAATAATTGCATGTGATCTGAGGAAGAGGGGTTTGGAATGGTCTCTTAATCATTGGGCCTTGGGTTGCCCTATCTGCATCTTCCTCATCCATCAACTCAAGAGGCCTCTTCTTGGCCTGGTTCCTCATCTGGATCAATCTCTTCTTCTCCAGTCCACGCTCTACTTCTCGAGCTATGGTGAGAACCTCAGAATAAGTCTTCAACTGCTGGGGCATCAAGAAAACTTGTAGGTCCATCTGTAAGCCCTGCTGGAATCTGCTTGCCCGCTTCTCTTCATCCGTCACCATATACGGAGCAAAACGGCTAAGTCGGAGAAATTCCGCGGCATACTCATCCACGGACTTCTCCCCTTGTTGAAGTCTGATGAACTGCTCTTTCATGTCTTTCTGAGCTGTGACAGGGAAGAATCTGCTGTAGAAACTCTTGGAGAATGTGTCCCAAGTGACAGGCTTCTCCAATCTTGCCTCCTCAGCTAGCCACCAAGTTCTAGCTATATCCTTCAATTGAATCTTGGCGACCTCCACTTGGTTTTCCTCTGGGACACGGGCTGCATTCAACAAGTCTGATGTGTCTATCAGCCATTGCTCAGCATCCAAGGGTTTCTCCCCACCCGTGAATATGGCTGGCTGCAGTCTTCTGAAATCCGATATATTCCCCGGCCTTTGTCCTTTAGGTGCTGCTAACTCTTGCCGGAGAAGCTCTGTCTGCTGCTGCTGGTTTTCCATCATCATCTGGATAACCCTCAATATATCCACATTCTCTCCCGCGGGTCCATACGATGCTGGTCCAGAGTTGCTACGACCCGATCTTCTATCCATGCCTAGTTGATGAAGAATGACTGGAAAGTGATGGAAAAATGGAAGGATTTCAGGATATGAAGGAAGGAACCAAGAAGAACTAGATAATCAAGAAGGACTAGATGACTTTGTACATTGCAGTTGGCATTAGCAAATTACTAGAATTTGCCGCTTGATTGTACTATAGGTGGGAGAGCCCAAGCTCTGATACCAACCTGTAACGCCCCGATTCCACGGATACGGGGACGTCACTGCAACGTATATACGTAGGTCAGAAGGTGCCCCCACGTATATACGCTAAGCATAAAAGTACAAGCAAGGAATCAGAGTACAACACAAAGCGTGGTATACATACACATGCCAACATAAAAGGTACATATACAAGTCATCACAGTGTATGATAAACATTACATATTACATATGTCTTTTATCACAACCAAGTCCAAAAGTAAAATATACAATAAGATACCAAAAAGCTCACGAGTAGGATGAAGATCCCGTGAGTCAAAAGAGGAGTCTGGCACGAAGGAAGTAGAGCTAGTCTGCCTGCTCACTAAAGAAAGCTCGATCTACTGTGGACAGCTCCACTTCGATCCAAGCTTCAACCTGAACATACAAATCCAAGGGAGTCAGGACCTCCCAATAATGAACAGGCTACAGCCAAATGGCTAAGTGACAAGAGTAGAAAGGTTAGAACACAAGCAAGGCAGATATGAACAAGTGAATCATAAAACAGGAAATCCAGGTTAAAACTGAATATAAGCAAGATTGATTGTATACGCTTAAGTCACGGTCCCATGAGACTAATACATCGAAGGAATAATCCAAACAAGGAAACCCTCATCTATATACCTTTATCTCATGCCACAGAAATCCAAGCGTATAGAATCAGAGTTGCAAATCATATGAAAGTCAAACAGGAATACATAACAAGAATACTAAGAATCATAACTAGAAACATAACTGGAATAATGGGAATCATAATAAGTATCACAGCTGGAAACATAACTGGAATCATGACTGGAATATCAAGAATCATAATAAGATCCATAACGGTTATCAATTATTATTATGACTCGTCTAACCCATATATCTAGGTATGTGTCTCGGTATCGATCCCAACCCACATACATCCATATATAAGAAAGTCGAGGGTTGTTATCGGAAGATGATGGAGAACTGATAGAACTTCTTATAGTGATTTCCATACACCTGGAACCGGCTTTGGAGGCCCAAAGTCCCCTATTCAGTAATTCAGATTCACTACCGCCAGTACATATATATATGTGTATATACATACTTTTATACCCCACCACTATAAGCAAGATATCATTCCGGCATCCATCACTTCCTCCCATACCCATACAAGTTGTCCTTTTTATGGTTTATTAACAGAATTATCAGACTACGGGAAACAAATGTACATAACAGTAATAGCCCTACAGATTCAAGAGGTGGCCCCCACAGATTCAAGGGGTGGCCCCCACCGTGTGGTGTGGCACTTTGTTCCGTGTGGCACTTTGTTCCGAGGGAGTGGATTCTAGAGGTGGCCCCCACCTAGTATGGTGTGGCACTTAGTTCCATAAAATAAGGCAGGGTTCCCGTAAACAAGATAATCATAAGGTCATGTGTATCATGCTTGGTTTTAAAGATAGCATGACAAGGTGGTGATATATCACAAGCAATAAAACATAACAATAAATTGATAATAAGCCGGGTCAGTCATAACATAACAATAGGGCCTAGCAAAGTAGTGGCATGTCAGGTGATATACATGTGTTAAAAGGAAACGGGTAACTGACAGGTCTGAATTATGACAAGGCAAGAGGAAACATAGAAGCAACGAAGAGTTCAACGACCTCGAAGGGTCTGCCACGCATGGTATACGATAAAGAAGCAATAATATCACGGCAAGGTACAAGTATAAGAATGAAACAAGCAGTTGCATGGCAATACATAAACATAGAAATATGAAGTAACTAGAGGTTATATACTTCAAGTAATAGGCCATGAAGTACAATATACAAACACATAACCGAAGCATAAGATCCAAATTTAAGATAGTAATTAACTGTGACAGACAGCCAAAGTTAGTCGACTAAGGTCAAGGGAGTAGTCGACTAATAGAAGGGTTAGTCGACTAACAGTAGGGTCTAGTCGACTAAAACTGTGTAACAGAGAGTTGGGTTTCTGATTCAGGAAATGTTAGTCGACTAGGTTAGGAGGGGTAGTCGACTAATAGAAAGGTCAAGTCGACTAACAGACACTTAAGTCGACTAAATCTGTGAAACAGAGAGTTGGGTTTGGTTTCAGGAAAAAGGGGTAGTCGACTAGGGTCAAGGTGTAGTCGACTACTAGGGATCTATAGTCGACTAATAAATAAGATGAGTCGACTAAAACTGTGGATCAGAAAAGGTTACGTTTCAATCTAAGGGTCTCTAGTCGACTAGGTTCTAGGTCAAGTCGACTAAAACTGGTCAAAAACAGAACGCAGAACAGAATTCGCTGGTTGCGTTTGATGGTCTAAAAATGTGATTTTTATGGCATATGAACACAAGATAGGAGGATACAAGTATACTAGGAATGAAACAGTCTTGGTGAGTAAAAATACTCACTTGGATTGGTTATGTGAAGCTTGATCCAAGGTGATAAATCCGACGAAGAGAGAGATGATCCCCAATCCAAAGGAAGTAGCTTGATTGAGGTTGAAGATGAAGATCTTGTTGATGCTTGAGGTGGAGATGATGACCTAGATGATGCCCTTGAGGTTGGTGGTGGATGTTGAGATGAAGGAGGATCTTGGAGGAGGGGATTTCTTTGTGGAAGTGAAGAAAAAAGAGAAAGGAAATGTAATGGGAAGTTTATATATGATTTGTGATTTGTGAAGGAGGTGTAATTGAGATGGAAGAGAGGGGGTTTTGTGTAAATGGGGAAGCATGAGGTGTCACTTGACCAATCATGGCCGGCCAAGTGGAGGGGGTGAGGTGGAGGTTAGGTGAAGATATTTTGAGATGGAAGAGTGTGGAAGAAAATGGATTTTGAAAAGATTAGGAATTTGGGAAATTGGAAATCTCTTTGGCTTGTGAAGGAAGGAAAGGAAAATAGAGAAAAGGAAAATGGTAGAGAAAATGATAAAGAGAAGATATTTTCTCTTGGACTCAAGATGAAACTGTTGAATAGACAGATACCCGGGTTAAAGTCAAAGATGTGGAAATCATTTCGGAAAATGCCGGAATCGTCCGAAATTCAAGTATCTCGGAACGACTCGAAATAATTACCAAAAATCAATAATAATATATAAAGACTCGTAGTGAAATCCTTTTGAAGAAATACTTTATAGTTTTAAAACTAAAAATCCCGGAATCAGTTACCTACCGACTCCGATGGAATTTTCATAAAATCATAAAATTCTCAGAAAAAGTATTTAAGTAGGAAATGTAATTCTAAAAGATAAAGTCTAAAGGACCATCATGAAATTCCAAACAGTTTGAGAATTAAAAATCTGGGAATCGGTCAGCGGCACTGGCCGACACCGGTTTTGAAGAAATTCAATTTAATCCAAGAAAAATCTAGAAAATCATAGAAAATCCAAAATATTAGAAAATGATGTTTAAAACTGAAATCGGTTGAATCGGATAACCAGAATGTCTAAAACAAGTAAAACTCTGAGATCGAGTCCCCGGCTCAGACTAAGGCTGACTCCGAGTTCACCGATCCAAATCCAAGGCAAAACAATCATATAAGGAATTCATAATACAGAATAAATACAGGAAACAAATCGAAAAAATACGATCGAAAATCTGAATACGCAACTAAGTACGTATTCCGGGAACGGGGTATTACAGGCTATCTCCTCTAAATTCCTCTAAATAAGAGTTGAGGTGCTATATGAAGCTCTCTTGGTTGAACACAAGTATGGGCACACAATCAACACAAGCATATATATGATATGACAATATGATGCAATGCACAATGTAAAAGAGAGAGTTAGAGAAAGTTGATCAAACGCAAACAACAAGATATGTTTCGAGGTTCGAGCACCCAGCTCTACGTACCCGCCTTCACACAGAAGGATTTTCACTAACTTGTCCACACAGGACTTCTCCTACAGGGAACCTCCACTTAGGATTTGGGTAATACAACTTTGGGAGTACACAACTCCTCTCTCAACCAAATACAACCTCTCACTAGAGGCAAGCTACAAACACAAATTACCTCTACACTTAGAGGGATAGGCACTTAGCCAAACAACAAATCAACCTCACAAAAGAGGGATGGGTACTTAGCCACACAATCACAATCACCTCACACTTGAGGGATTCCAAATCAATCTCCACAATCACCTCTCACTAGAGGGATTCCAACAATCCAATGCACAACCTCCTCTACACTTAGAGGGCAAGACATAAAAACAAATCACCTCTATACTTAGAGGGATAGGCACTTAGCCAAACAACAAATCAACCTCTCACTAGAGGGATTAGGCTCAAAGCCAACACTAACAACAATCACCTCACACTCGAGGGATTCCAACTCAATCTCAACAATTACCTCTCACTAGAGGGATATAAACAACACTTCCACAATCACCTCACACTTGAGGGATATCAACACTATTACCTCTCACTAGAGGGATATCACAAAGATGGAAGGATACAACTTGGTGGTATCTCTCAACCACAAACCAATTCTTTCTCACAAAATAAAAGATCCTAATAGATAGGATAGATATGATAGGCTCAAGTGTGAGAAAATAAAGTGTTTGGAACAAAGAAAAATGTTTGGGAAAATCTCCAAATAGATATAGAATTTTAGATCAAAAACCAATTCCCAAAAGACTCTAATTTCTTTGAATTTCCAACACTTAAAAACAAATAAAGATTAAAACTTTTTAACCCAAAAACTTTTGCTGCAAAACACTTAAAGGAAGTGAAAATTTTCTCTCTTAAAAACTTGTTCAAATCAGCTCAAGAAATGGGATATTTATAGCCCCATTTCAAATCTGCCCTTTGGCAGCATGCAAGGGCATTTTTGCCCTTCCGGTCGACCGGGCGGTCGACCGACCAACGGTCATATTTTTGACAGTTGAGCCCTCCGGTCAACCGCCCAGGTCGACCGAGACTGGATCAAGAGAGCAAGGCTCTTTGGTCGGTCGACCGCGCAATCGATCGAGGCTGGATACAGAGAGCGAAGCTCTGTGTCGGTCGACCGGGCCGGTCGACTGGGGCCTTTTCCAGAGAGCAGAAGCTCTCTGGCGGTCAACCGACTCGGTTGACTGGCCCACCAGCCTAACTGCGTGCATGTCTAGTGCACGTCGGTCGACCGACTCCTGCTACCGTTGACCGGCCCGGTCGACCGGCAGACAGCCAGTCCAGCCATAATAGGATTTAAAAACTTGAGTTTTTATCTTCTATTAAATCCCATAAAATCATATAAATTCCACAAAAATCAATTCTTATTAGATCTTTAAAATACAAATATGTGTGACAAAAATTCTACACATATTTCAAGCAATTTGAATATTTTTGTGAGATGGAAATTTTGACTTAAACTAAAAACTGTATTTTTCAAAACTTGAATTTTTGAAATGGAAATCCGATTTTTCCAAAACACATGTAAATACAAAAACATGATATTGAAATAACTTTTAAGCATGTTGTATATGGATAGAATTCAATATACATGTAAATATTTATATCTATGTTTTTGACATGAAAATCCAATATTGGTTAAACCGAAAACCAAAAACTAAAACATGAAACTTTAAACTAGTGTGTGTATTGTGAACTTGAGCATATCACACTATCTATCTTTACATGAGATCTAAACAAAGTCTTAACTAAACAAACCGAAGCCTTGTTGTCTGCAAGCCGACTCAATCCAAATGTGATCTCCATAACTTGACTTCAACCGAGTGTTAGATGTGAACTTGACGCTCGAGCTCTTGAATCACCATGTGAAAGCTCCAAAACACCTTTGTTAAAGCTAATCACCTACTAATATCTTGATCAAATATCTGAAACTAAATATCACAAGATTATTAGTAAACAATAACTACATGAGTTAACCATCATCAAAACTAGAGTGAAGGGCCTTTGGGCCAACAATCTCCCCTTTTTGATGATAACAAAACTCATGGAGTTATATATGCATGGATTAAAGTTAAGCTTCATAGAAGCTCCCCCTTAACTCATGTATAGCAATAAACATAAAGATATTCAATGAATACTCAACATAAATATGCATAGACATGATATTTGATACTAATGAAATAAACATGCTCTTGATACCAAATTTTAAAATAAACATGTTCTTTAAAAATTGTTGCTCTTAATACCAACAAAAGCTCTTTGATACTAACAAAACAATAAAATATGCTCTTGATATCAATACCAACAATAGATGCTTTTGATACCAATGGTAAAAGATAACAAATTTAAACACATATGCATATAAAACTCCAAAATATCTCTCCCCCTTTTTGTCAATTCATCAACAAAGGGATACAAACAATAAAGGCATAAATAACATTTTTCTCATTTTTGCATAAAACAAAACAATAAAGTATATATATAGAGAAGATGTTAAGAGCATATTTTATTGTTTTGTTAGTATGAAGGTATACATCGAAACATCAAAAATATTATGATACCAATTGAAAATATATCAATTTAGTATGAAGGTATACATCGAAACATCATGATATCAATTTATGATACCAATTGAACATAAACAACACATTTTGAAGAAACCAAAATATTTTGATATCAATAGAAAGATATAAACATATAGGAAATCTTGATACCAATTGTAAAAATTAGTACCAATTGAAGATATTTTACACTTTTGATACCAATTAAAAAACACATAAACCAATCTTTTTGGTTAAACACTAAATCATTTTGCAATATAGATGCCAAATAGAGAATAATATCAATTTAATGTTCTTGATATCAATATTGAAAATGAAATATATATCAATTGAAAATAATTTTCATTAGAAGCATATGAAACCAAATGAAAACTAAAATATCATTTTTCAATATAAAGAGTGGGAGTAAGATACCAAATGTAAACAAAACGGATTAAAAGGTAACACATGAATTTTCTCCCTCTTTATGAAATACTAATGAAAAGGATGCATAAGCTTGTATAAGATACCAATTGAAAAATAATTGTCATTAGGAATCAAGCTTAGCATGGTAAAATTTATGCTCAAAGATATAAAGATATAGTAACCACAATCAAAACACATATATATGTATGGAAATGTAAATACCAATCTAAATTGATATTGTTTGAAGTTTAAGCATACATATATAGAAACAAATATGAGTATACAAAATAAATATCAATTGTGATACCAATTGAAAAACACAATGAGGAACAAGTGTATAACTCATACTCCCCTACCACCCATTTCATGCACATGTTTAAATTGATTTTCAATATAAGCATACAAGGCATGGTCGCCCATCCAACCGCCCATAATTGTTGGCCCAAAGGCCTTCCACCCTAGTTTTGATGATGATTAACTCATGTAGTTATGTGTACTAATAATCTTGTGTTATTTAGTTTCAGATCATTAATCAAGTTATTAGTTGGTGAAAGCTTCCACACATCTTTCACAAGTTGATTCAAGAGCCCGAGTGTCAAAGATCACATATAGCACTTGCTCGATGGATCAAGGAGTTTTGGATCGAGTCTGCTTGGAGATTGCGCTCTACAAGAAGACTTCGGTACCATAGTTTAGTTTTGATTTTTAGATCCAAATTTGTAAAGATTAGAATAGTATGATAATGCTCAAGTTCACAATACACACGTTTCATGTTTTGAATATTGGTTTTCGGTTCTTCGGTTTTAGGTTTAACCGATCTTGGTTTTCATGAATAGATAGATCAAAACAAGTTTACATGGTTTAATGTATATATGATTTTTTCTATATACATGCATGCTTTAATTTCCTAGACAAACTTAGTTTTGACTCCCTTATTCATGTGTTATATGTTTTGGTATTCTTGACAAAACATATTTTGGAATTAATGACAAAAACCATGATATATATATTTGTTCATGTATATTGGATTTCTATCCATATGCATCATGCTTCAAAGTGTTTAGATATCATGTTTTTGTATTTGGAAGAGTTTTTTGGACAAAACGTATTTTCTATTCAAAATCCAAGTTTTAGAAAATACAGTTTTTGATTTTTGGTAAAAATGATAAGACACAAAAATAGTTCATATTGATTGATATTGAGCTAAACTTTTTACCACATATTTATATATCAATGCAAAATGATAAAACTATTTTTGGTGATTTTTAGAAAAGATAAAAGAATTTTTAAACATATTTCTAAATGAATTTTCTGTTCCAGGCTTCAACCAAGTCGACTAGTAACCTGACTAGTCGACTAGGGCTGAGGTCGGTCGACCGGGCCGGTCAACCGACATGCACAAATCTGTGCACGTTTGACAGCTTTGGGACGGTCGACCGGGACGGTCGACCGGGCTGAGAGCAGAGCTCTCTGTTTGTTTGGGTCAACCGGGCCGGTCGACCGGCAGCTGCCAACGGGCAAAAATTGACCGTTGGGCGGTCGACCGGACTGGTCGACCGGCAGGGTTATTTTGGCAAAATCTGCTGCCAACGGCTAGTTTCCAGATTTGCCTATAAATACCCCATTTGCAAGAGTTTTTCTCTAAGATTTTTTGTGCGAATTTTTCCTTACTCTCTGGTGTTTTCACAGCAATTAAAAGAGGTTTTTGGATTCAAATTGAACAATCTTTTTGGTGTTTTTATTAGGGTTTGAAAAATCAAAGAAAAGGGATTTTGGGAAAAGCTTTTGTTTGAACTTCACTATCCTCATTTTCTATTATTTCCCAAAGATTTTCTTTGAGTTGCTGGTTTCAAATCCCTTGGTTTTCTCCACACTTGAGCAAAAATCTACTATCTTTTCTATAGGATCTTTGTGTGTGGGAAAAGAGATTGTTTGTGGTTGTTGTTGAACCACCAAGTTTTAAACCCTCTATACTTTACTTTGTGCTTTTCCCTCTTGGGTTGAGGAGGTTGTTTGTGCAAGTGGTTTGTATCCCTCAAGTTGTGAGGTGATCCTTGCTTGGCTTTGTGCTAATCCCTCGGGTTGTGAGGTGATTGTTTGTTGGCTTGGAATTGCGCCTCAAGGAGGAGGTTGTGTTTGTAAGGAGAGGAGTTGGGTACTCCTTGTATTGTGATTGCCCCAAATCCTCGGTGGAGGTTCCCTTTGTGGGAGTCCTTTGTGGACAAGCTAGTGGACTTAAAATGCTTCTGGGTGAAGGCGGGGATGTAGAGCTGGGTGCTCGAACCTCGAAACATATCTTGGTGTTTGCGCTTGTTCATTGACTCTTACTCTCTCTTTACTTTGTGCCTTGCATCTATTCATATTGCTCATACATACTTACATGCTTGGCTTGGTTGTGTGCATCTCTTGTTGAAATTGCAAATTAGTTTTTAATTCCGCATTGAGTTGACTAGATTAGCCTAATCACCTATTCACCCCCCTCTAGGTGATCATTCAATTGGTATCAGAGCTAGCGCTCCTGATATTTAGGTTTAACCACCTAGGAGTGAGATCTTGGTTTGCTAATCTTCATTTGCATTATTCATTTGCACTCATTTAGTTTTCTCTCATGGATAGCCCTCCTATGTTTGACCATATTAGACTTGATGTTTGGAAGGCCAATATGAGTAGCCATTTGAAAAGACTAGGACATCTAGTTTATCAAGCCTCCACTACGGAATCATTCCCTAATAGTAGCAAGCATAAAAAGGCTAATGCATTAGCACTTAGAACACTTAGAGCATCTCTTAGTGAACATCTTTTACCGGTGTTTAATCATTATGACTCGGCTTTTGCAGTTTGGAGCTTATTGACGTCTCCCGAGCTTCCAAGGATTATCAACAAGATGAGGAGATCTAAGAGAGAAAAGTCCGAAGAGCATTGCTTCATGGTCCAAGGGAAAAACTCCCTTGAGGTACAATCGGACACTCAATTAGATGATAGCTCTAGTTCCTATTGCCATGGTTGTTTTGAAGTTCAAACTTTAAATTTGGAACTTGCTCAAAAGCTTGAAAATTTATTGAAAAAACACAATCTTTTGAAAGAGGACAACCTTGTTTTGAAAAATGAATTAAAAGATTTATGTTCTAATTTTGAATTGGTTTTGCAAGAAAAGGAAGAGATCACTAGTGAACGTGACTCACTAAGATCTCAACTAGACCTTACTCTTGATGAGATTGAGATTTTGAAAAACAAAAATGATTGCAATGATGTTGTGAAAAATAATGAGGATTTATCTTCTAAATTGGATTTTGTTTTAAAAGATAACCTTGTTTTGAAAAATAAAATTGATTCTATTACAAAAGAATTGGATTTGGTTTTAAAGAAAAATGAATCTTTAAAAATTGATATTGATTCTCATGTGTGCCATGCTAGTATAGCTTCTTCTTCTTGCACACCTATTGCTTGCTCCACTTTGTCTTCCACTATTGAAAATGATATAAATATTTTAAAGAAAAGTGTTGAATGTTTGGGCTCCACTTTGAGCCAATGCACATTGAATCATACACATTTGAAAACCTTGGTTCGCAAGAAACAAGGTCCATCTTTGTATGCTCACCCTCCACGGCATACACATGCTTTCCACGGTCACCACCATCGCACGTATGCTCATGTGTACACATGTACACATTGTGGCCGAAAAGGCCATCTTGCTAGATTTTGTTATGATCGTATCTATCATGAAAATTTAGCAACTAATCTTGTTTGGGTTAGAAAGGATACTAACCCCCGTGGACCCACAAAGAAATGGGTACCAAAGATCACCTCTATACTTTTTGATGTAGGTGGGAGCTCTCGCAAAACGTGAGAGTGTTGGTGCCTTGGAGTGGATGCGTTCCGTGCCTAAAGAGAACCATTTGGATCCTTCACTCTCAAGGAGATTTGGTGGGAGGACCACCGTGGTTTGGAGAATTAGAGATGCACCTTTATCGGTTTTGGTATCATTCTCTAACTCCCATTTTTATTTGCATGCTTTTCATGTTCATCTATTTATATCATGCCATGGTTTATTGTTCATTATACTTATGCCATGCTTATTAGAATAGTGCTATACATGTTTAGTTACTTGAGCACCCATGTTTTATATGGATCTATATTTAGTGTTCTCACCTTGTTTAAACTAACATGTATGCCCTAGATCTAATGTACATGCATATGCATTATGACCACTTGGATGTTTATGATTTTTGTTCTTATTGAATCATGTTTCATTATTTCATGATTAGTATGATATTTGCCATGTTTATTAGACTTATGCTTTACATGATTAGTTGTTGAGACAACCATGTTTAGTATGTACCCATATTTTGTGTTCTCCTTATGTTTTAGCTATCATGTTAATCATAGATCTTTTGCACATGTCTTTGTCATGCTAATCATATGGTTGACTATGATTTTTTTTGTTTTAATAATTCATGTTTGATTATTATGTTTATCATGTTGAGTTATGATTCCCGTTTTATGCTTAATGATTTGATTACTTGTCTAGATGTTAGTTTTCATTAAGACTAGAATTTATACTTGCACATGTAGTGGGACACAAATAAATCTTTATATATGTTTGTGCTTGGATGCTTATTTGTACCCATTAAATGTGCTAGTATAGCCTACTTTTGATGATTCATGCATTTTAAACTTGTTTTCCTATTTTTGGATTTGTTTTATGTATATGAGTTTTCATTTCATGTATATATTTATTTTGCCAAACCTTAAGATATACATGTATACCCTTTGAGTCATTTGCCTATCATGCAAATCTATATATATGGACTCAATTGTGTTTAGGGATATGTATGTACACTTATTGTGTTGGCAATTCATACATATACCTTGAAATGAAATTGGTTTTGGTGAAAATTTAATTTTTCTTGATTTCGTGTTTATTAGTTTAACTTCTTGTATATGTCCATCTTGTCCAAACTATCATTTATACATATACATCCTTGAGCCACATGCCTTCATGCATATACTTTTGTGGACGCATTATGTTTAGGATATGTATGTATACTTTATTTTGTACATGACATACATATGCCTTAAAGTTTAAATCATTTGGATGAATTTCATGTTTGCTAAGTGATTTCACATTTATAATGAATCTCTTGTTTTAAGATGATTTCTATTGGTGATTTCACATCTTAGATAAACTTCATGTTTTCAAGGAATTTCATATGAGCCTAATTGAATATTTTCATGTTGATGTGTATCACATACCACTTGTTCACTCATTTTATTAGTTTACTCATGATTTGTTTTCATGAGTCTATGATATAAGCTTTATGGACTTAGAGCGTTTAGTGATCATGTGATTTACATGTGTTTCATGAAAAACAATTTTGTTTTATTCCTTGCTTGAAGGATTTCGTACTAGTTTTAAAAGTTTTTCCTATAACTAGTTCGTATTCTTCACTATGGTAGAGATTTTCAAACAAAGCTTATTTTCAAACCTATTTTTGAAAACCCCTATCATTCATGGGAGGATGGATGGGAGATCATGTTCATGCATGCTTTATAATGAAAATCATTTAAAACTTGAACCATGATTGGGAGGTATAGTAATATGAGATATACATTTGATCTTATTATTATTTCAATTGGTATCATTGAATTCTTTCAATTAGTATCAATTTTAACATTTCTTGTATACTCATATGTGTTTGTATGTATGTATGCTTCATTTCAAAGAATATCAATTTCTATTGGTATCTATCTTTCATACATATATATGTTTATTTGTGCTTATTATATCCCTATATCTTTAAGCACAAAATCTTGTTTATGCTAGTGCTTGAGTTTCAATTTTGTTTCAATTGATTACTTTTAAATTGGTATCAAGCATATGCATTGTTTTAGTTTGTATTTCATAAAGGGGGAGAAAATTTGATTTTGTCTTTCAATTGGTGATTTCTCAATTGATAGTTGATTCCCACTCCCTTACTTTATGATTGAAAATTTCAAATTAGTGTCATATGTTTAAAATGAAAATGATTTACAATTGGTATCAAAACATTTGTGTTTAGACATTCAAAATCATTATGTTCTAATTGGTATCAAGATTTTCATATGTTTTTGCTTAAAAATTGGTATAAATATTTTTTTGTTTCCTTTCTATTGGTATCAAGATGCTATTCTTTGAAATATTTTCAATTGGTACCTTAATTGATTGTCACCCTTATTTGGTTTTGTTTTTGTTTTAGACAAAAAAAAAGAAAAGAAAGGAAAATATTATTTTATTGATTCATTGTTTCGGATAAAAAGGGGGAGAAATATTTATTGATTTTTCTATTGATTTGGTTATGCTTTTACCCCTTATTAAAGATTGACTCTTTGTATTAAAAAGAAAGAAGATTTTGTTTTGTTTTGGTTTTTACCCCTTTGTTGATGATTGATAAAAAGGGGGAGAAGAATTTGGGTTTATATATGCATGTTTTTATTTTGCATATATTAAGTTTAATTTAGTTTAATTTTAATTGGTATCTAAAGCATGTTTTGTAATTGGATGTTTTGTAATTGGTACCTAGAGTGTAATTGGTATCCAGAGCATGTTTCGTTTTAAAATTTCATTGGAATTGGTATCTAGAGCATGTTTTGTTTTTAACATTTCATTGGTATCTAGAACCCTTTATTGTTTATGCATAGATATGCATGTTTCATGTTGCATGTTTAAGAGCCTTCATTGCATATTCATTATGTTTATTTGGTTATGCATTAGTTAAGGGGGAGCTTCTTTGAAGCTTAACTTTAATCCATGCATATATAACTCCATGAGTTTTGTCATCATCAAAAAGGGGGAGATTGTTGGCCCAAAGGCCTTCCACCCTAGTTTTGATGATGATTAACTCATGTAGTTATGTGTATTAATAATATTGTGTTATTTAGTTTCAGATCATTAATCAAGTTATTAGTTGGTGAAAGCTTCCACACATCTTTCACAAGTTGATTCAAGAGCCCGAGCGTCAAAGATCACATATAGCACTTGCTCGATGGATCAAGGAGTTTTGGATTGAGTCGGCTTGGAGATTGCGCTCTACAAGAAGACTTCGGTACCATAGTTTAGTTTTGGTTTTTAGATCCAAATTTGTAAAGATTAGAATAGTATGATAATGCTCAAGTTTACAATACACATGTTTCATGTTTTGAATATTGGTTTTCGGTTCTTCGGTTTAGGTTTAACCGATCTGGTTTTCATGAATAGATAGATCAAAACAAGTTTACATGGTTTAATGTATATATGATTTGTTCTATATACATGCATGCTTTAATTTCCTAGACAAACTTAGTTTTGACTCCCTTATTCATGTGTTATATGTTTTGGTATTCTTGACAAAACATATTTTGGAATTAATGACAAAAATCATGATATATATATTTGTTTCATGTATATTGGATTTCTATCCATATGCATCATGCTTCAAAGTGTTTAGATATCATGTTTTTGTATTTAGAAGAGTTTTTTGGACAAAACGTATTTTCTATTCAAAATTCAAGTTTTAGAAAATACAGTTTTTGATTTTTGGTAAAAATGATAAGACACAAAAATAGTTCATATTGATTGATATTTGAGCTAAACTTTTTACCACATGTTTATATATCAATGCAAAAAGATAAAACTATTTTTGGTGATTTTTAGAAAAGATAAAAGAATTTTTAAACATATTTCTAAATGAATTTTTTGTTTCAGGCTTCAACCAAGTCGACTAGTAACCTGACTAGTCGACTAGGGCTGAGGTCGGTCGACCGGGCCGGTCGACCGACGTGCACAAATCTGTGCACGTTTGACAGCTTTGGGACGGTCGACCGGGACGGTTGACCTGGCTGAGAACAGAGCTCTCTGTTTGTTTGGGTCGACCGGGCCGGTCGACCGGCAGCTGCCAACGGGCAAAAATTAACCGTTGGGCGGTCGATCGGACTGGTCGACCGGCAGGGTTATTTTGGCAAAATCTGCTGCCAACGGCTAGTTTTCAGATTTGCCTATAAATACCCCATTTGCAAGAGTTTTTCTCTAAGATTTTTGTGCGAATTTTTCCTTACTCTCTGGTGTTTTCACAGCAATTAAAAGAGGTTTTTGGATTCAAATTGAACAATCTTTTTGGTGTTTTTATTAGGGTTTGAAAAATCAAAGAAAAGGGATTTTGGGAAAAGCTTTTGTTTGAACTTCACTATCCTCATTTTCTATTATTTCCCAAAGATTTTCTTTGAGTTGCTGGTTTCAAATCCCTTGGTTTTCTCCACACTTGAGCAAAAATCTACTATCTTTTCTATAGGATCTTTGTGTGTGGGAAAAGATATTGTTTGTGGTTGTTGTTGAACCACCAAGTTGTAAACCCTCTATACTTTGCTTTGTGCTTTCCCTCTTGGGTTGAGGAGGTTGTTTGTGCAAGTGGTTTGTATCCCTCAAGTTGTGAGGTGATCCTTACTTGGCTTTGTGCTAATCCCTCGGGTTGTGAGGTGATTGATTGTTGGCTTGGAGTTGTGCCTCAAGGAGGAGGTTGTGTTTGTAAGGAGAGGAGTTGGGTACTCCTTGTATTGTGATTGCCCCAAATCCTCGGTGGAGGTTCCCTTTGTGGGAGTCCTTTGTGGACAAGCTAGTGGACTTAAAATGCTTCTGGGTGAAGGCGGGGATGTAGAGCTGGGTGCTCGAACCTCGAAACATATCTTGGTGTTTGCGCTTGTTCATTGACTCTTACTCTCTCTTTACTTTGTGCCTTGCATCTATTCATATTGCTCATACATACTTACATGCTTGGCTTGGTTGTGTGCATCTCTTGTTGAAATTGCAAATTAGTTTTTAATTCCGCATTGAGTTGACTAGATTAGCATAATCACCTATTCACCCCCCTCTAGGTGATCTTTCAATAATGGTAGGGGTTTCAAAAATAAGTTTGAAAATAGTTTTAGCATAATTGAAAACTCTACCAAATGAAGAATACCGCAACTAGTTTTATGATAATCTTGAAAACTAGTATGAAATCCTTCAAGTAAGGAATAAAATAAGAATATATTTCATGAAAAATATGAAAATCACTCAACCAATGACATTCAAAAATCTATATAGTACATATAATACTCATGAAAACAAAATTATGAGAAAACAAGAATGATGTGAGTGTACAAGTTTTGTGTGAAAGACATAGTCATGAAAATAGGCAATTAAGGCTCAATATGAAATTCCTTAAACATGAAAAACATGAAAATCTAATTTTCATCAAATTAATTCTAACTTCAAGGCATATGTATGTTTTGTACAAACTAGAGTATACATACATATCCAAACATAAACGAATCCACAAAAGTATATGCATGAAGGCAAGTGGCTCAAGGATGTATATGTATAACTATTAGTTTAGATAAAATAGACATATACATGAAGTTTAAATACAAACATGAAAACATGCACAAAAATAGAGAATGCAAGTCAAAATGCATAAATCATCAAAACTAGGCTATACTAATACATCTAATGGGTACAAATGAGTATTCAAGCACAAACATATAATAATCTATTTGTGGCTCACTAGTTGTACAAGATATACTCAAGTTTTAATGAAAACAAACATCTAAACATGTAATCAAATCATGAAGCATAAAAATAAAACATATATCAACATGATCACTATGTAAATGCCTATGTTTTAGATCTATGATATACATAATAGCTAAACTATAATGAGAACACAAAGTATAGGTCCATATAAACATGAGTGTATCTCAAATACTATGCATGTATATCACTAATCTAATTATCATGGCATTTAACATAGTAATCAAAACATGCTAAAAATCAATGACATGAAAAGCATGTAAACATAAATGAGGAGTAAGAGATCGTTACCAAAACCAAGAGGGTAAATCTCTAGGCTCCAAACCAAGGTGGTCCTCCCACCAAGCTCCCCTTGAAAGTGATGCATCCAAATTATCATCTTTAAGCTCGGAACGCATCCACCTCAAGGCACCATCACTCTAACGTTATGTGAGAGCCCATACCTACATCAAATAAAATAGGAGTGATCTTTGGTATCCATGCTCTTTTGAGTCCATGGGGGTTAGCTCCTTTCCTAACCCAAACAAATTTATTTGCTAAATTTGAATCATGTATCCTATCATAAAAAAATTTAGCAAGGTGGCCCTTACGTCCACAATGTGTACAAGTGTACAAATGAGCATACATTGTGTTGTGCGAATGAACGTGAGGAGCATGTGTATGCCGTGGTTTGTGTGCATGCATAGGAGGAACATGTTTCTTTCGAAACATAGATTCCAAACCTGTGTAGTTCATGGTACATTGGCTCAAAGTGGAGCCCAAACAAACAACACTCTTCTTTAAATTACAAATGTCATTTTCAATCATGGAAGAAGAGGTGCATGCAATGGATATGCTAGAAGGTGAAGCTACACTAGCATGGCAAACATGTGTATCTAAATCATTTTTCAAAGAAATATTTTTCTTAGAAACCAAATCCAATTCTTTTGAAATAGAAATAATTTTATTTTTCAAAGATTCATTTTCTTTTACAACAAAATCAAGTTTTAAAGTTAAAGTCTCATTTTTCTTCAAAACATTTTCACAATCATTTCTATTTTTCAAAATTTCATTTTCCTTTAGGGCAAGGTCAAGTTGGGATTTAAGTGAGTCACGTTCACTTGAAATCTCTTCCTTCTCTTGTAAAATCAAATCAAATTTTGAACACATATCCTTATTTTCTTTGTTAAGTCCAAACTTTTCTTTTTCAAAGCTTTATATTTTTCTAATAATTTTTCACAAACACTTGATAGTTCTTTATTTAAAGCATCGGCATCAACTAAATCATCGCCAGAAAACTACCACAATCATCTAGATGAGTTTCTGAATTTACCTCAAGTGAGTCATTCCCTTGGACCATGTAGCAATGTTGTTCGGATTCATCCTCACTAGATTCTTTCTCCATAATGTTTGGCGTTTGAAGCTTGGAGGAGGTCAAAGTGTTCCACACTGCAAAAGCGGAATCAAAATGAGAAACCATCATAAGATATTCTTTGCTAAGCATGCTTCTAAGTGCCTCAAGGGCTTGTGCATTGGCCCTTATATGCTTGCTATTACCAAGATAGGATTTCTTGGTAGCGGCAAGAAAAACATGCAAACCTATGGTCTTGAGATACATACTCATCTTAATCTTCCATACGTCGATGTTAGAAACATCAAACATAGAAGGGGTCATGAAATCCATGAGTGTGTGTAAACAATATAAGTGTGTAAATGCAAATGATAGACTAGCTAACCAAGATCTCACTCCTAGGTGGTTAAACCTAATATCAGGAGCGTAGGCTCTGATACCAATTGAAAGTACATCTAGAGGGGGGTGAATAGGTGTAGAGCTAATCTAATGATAAACAATGCGGAATTAAAAACTAAATGCTATACACTTAGTGTAACCAAAGAGTGTAGCCGAATTCTCGGTGAAGGGCTCTGAACTATCTCCTCTAAATTCCTCTAAATAAGAGTTGAGGGTGCTATATAAAGCTCTCTTGGTTGAACACAAATATGGGCACACAATCAACACAAGCATATATATGATATGACAATATGATGCAATGCACAATGTAAAAGAGAGAGTTAGAGAAAGTGGTTCAAACGCAAAAAATAAGATATGTTTCGAGGTTCGAGCACCCAGCTCTACGTCCACGCCTTCACACAGAAGGATTTCCACTAATTCGTCCACACAGGACTTCCCACACAGGGAACCTCCACTGAGGATTTGGGTAATACAACTTTGGGAGTACACAACTCCTCTCTCAACCAAATACAACCTCTCACTAGAGGCAAGCCACAAACACAAATCACCTCTACACTTAGAGGGATAGGCACTTAAACAACAAATCAACCTCACAAATGAGGGATAGGGCACTTAGCCACACAATCACAATCACCTCACACTTGAGGGATTCCAAATCAATCTCCACATTCACCTCTCACTAGAGGGATTCCAACAATCAAATGCACAACCTCCTCTACACTTAGAGGGCAAGGCACAAAAATAAATCACCTCTACACTTAGAGGGATGGGCACTTAGCCAAACGACAAATCAACCTCTCACTAGAGGGATTAGGCTTAAAGCCAACACCAACAACAATCACCTCACACTCGAGGGATTCCAACTCAATCTCAACAATCACCTCTCACTAGAGGGATACAAACACCACTTCCACAATCACCTCACACTTGAGGGATATCAACAATATCACCTCTCACTAGAGGGATATCACAAAGATGGAAGGATATAACTTGGTCGTATCTCTCAACCACAAACCAATTCTTTCTCACAAAACAAAGATCCTAATAGATAGAATAGATATGATAGGCTCAAGTGTGAGAAAATAAAGTGTTTTGAACAAAGAAAAATGTTTAGTAAAATCTCCAAATAGATATAAAATTTTAGATCAAAAACTAATTCTCAAAAGACTCTAATTTCTTTGAATTTCCAACACTTTAAAAACAATAAAGATTAAAACTTTTAAACCCAAAAACTTTTGCTGCAAAACACTTAAAGGATGTGAAAATTTTCTCTTAAAATTTTGTTCAGATCAGTTCAAGAAATGGGGTATTTATAGCCCAATTTCAAATCTACCCATTGGCAGCAGGCAAGGCATTTTTGCCCTTCCGGTCGACCGGGTGGTCGACCGGCCAACGGTCATATTTTTGACCGTTGAGCCCTCCGGTCGACCGCCCGGTCGACCGGGACTGGATCCAGAGAGCAAGGCTCTCTTGTCGGTCGACCACGCGGTCGACCGAGGGCGGATACAGAGAGCAGAGCTCTCTGCCGGTCGACCGGGGCCTTTTCCAGATAGCAGAAGCTCTCTGGCGGTCTACCGACTCGGTCGACCGGCCCACCAGCCTGGCTGCGTGCACATCCAGTGCACGTCGGTCGACCAGTCCGGTCGACCGACTCCTGCTACGGTCGACCAGCCTTATCGACCGACAGACAGCCAGTCCAGCCATTATAGGATTTAAAAACTTTGGTTTTTATCTTCTATTAAATCCCATAAAATCATATAAATTCCACAAAAATTAGTTCTTATTAGATCTTTGAAATAAAAATATGTGTGAAAAAAATTCAACACATATTTCAAACAATTTGAACCATTTTTGTGAGATGGAAAATTGTCTTAAACCAAAACTGTATTTTCTAAAACTTGGATTTTTGAAATGGAAATCCAATTTTTCCAAAACACATATAAATACAAAAACATGATATTGAAACAACTTTTAAGCATGTTGTATATGGATAGAATCCAATATACATTTAAATATTTATATCTATGTTTTTGACATGAAATTCCAATATTGGTTAAACCAAAAACTAAAAACCAAAACATGAAACTTTAAACTAATGTGTGTATTGTGAACTTGAGCATATCACACTATCTAATCTTTACATGATATCTAAACAAAGTCTTAACTAAACAAACCGAAGCCTTCTTGTCTCCAAGCCGACTCGATCCAAACGTGATCCCCCAAGCTTGACTTTAACCGAGTACTAGATGTGAACTTGACGCTCGAGCTCTTGAATCACCATGTGAAAGCTCCAAAACACCTTTGTTGAAGCTAATCACCTACTAATATCTTGATCAAATAACTGAAACTAAATATCACAAGATTATTAGTAAACAATAACTACATGAGTTAATCATCATTAAAACTAGAGTGAAGGGCCTCTGGGCCAACAATATTGGTAAAATATATCAATCTTTCATATGAAATGATACGAATAAGGCATGAACACTACTAACAACAGTAAATAAGGAAATAACATAAGAATAAACACTCAGATGAAATGACGCGGTTTTGAATCCGAATCACCGTCTGATCTTCACTGCATGAACCAGAACGGATCTTCAGATCATCCCATAGATTGGTCTTCGAATCGCCAGTGCATTGGGTCCAAAACGAGCACAAATGCAAATCTCTTATAACGGGTTCAGATCTCACCCAACGGGTCCGTATTGCTGTAACACACAACTAAATATATATGGATCTATGTACATATAATTACACGTGTTCACACCCATATACATACACAATACATATACGTAATCATGCATACACCCAAGCATATACAATACTCACACACTTATAATCATGCATACATTTATACATACATACATACATACTCTTACATATACATATACAATAATACATACATAATTACACATAAATATAAACACAACACATGCACACATAATTAAAACACACACAAATGCTAAAACACATCCATGCACCTAAACACACTCTCGCACATATTATACACTACACATGCATGCATTCTCACTCACACAAAATTATTCATAACACACACATAATCATAATTGCACGTTAATATAAACACACACATATAAATTACAAAGAGAGAGAGAAGGAAGTGGGAGAGACTCACGATCATGGGGCAAGTCCGGCCACCGGGTGGCTCCACTGGCACGCCAAAGCTCGTGGAGGATTGCAATGGCTCGCCGGAGTGCTCACAGAGGATCGGGGTGTGCTCGCGCTCACCGGCGGAGGAGATCGGGCTCCGACGGAGAATCCCAAAGGGGAAAAAAGTTGGCCGTAGGAGGCTCACACAAGGCGGAGGAGAGAAGGGTTGGGGGAGTACTTAGCCAGAGATCGAGAGGACTACTCAGCCATGGAGAAGGCGGTATGGTTGATCTGGCGTGGGTTGTGGGTTGCCATAACTCGGGGCTTGCGGCAAGGAGGAGAGGAAGATGTGGGTGTGCGGTGTGTTGCTTACGGTAGAATCAGCCTGAGGTACTGTAGGTGTTGGAGAGGAGATGCCGCCATGGTGAGGGCTTGGGTGAATGGGAGAGGGTACTTTGCGCATGCCTGGGTGCAGAGGGTTGCGACTTAGAGAAGGAGATGGGGAGATTAGGTTAAGTTTAGGCTTTAAAGAAGATAATAAATAGGGTGTGATAATGGGTTGATAGGTATGGGTTAACAGGTTGATGTCATGCGCTTGGTGGGTTTTGGATTATAAGATTATGGGTATGAATTGAATTTGGGTTAATGGGTATAGAGTCATGGGCTAAGGGAAAATAGGGAAAAAGAAAAAGATGAAGGGCTTGGAAAAAGAAGAGAAATAGTAATAGTATTAATTACATTTTAATAATAATATTAATTCTTAATGATAATAAAATTTAATAGTCATAACACATAAGATAATTAATATAGTATTTAATACAATATATAAACATACATATTAAAATACGATTACTATTATTATTAAGTCATGTATTACAAAATACAGGTATTATATTCTACCCACGTTATAAAAATTTCGTCCTCGAAATTTCAGTAAAGTAGGGAATGATAAAAAAAAATTAAAATCAAGGGAGAAGATAAACGCTTTCACGTCGCTTCTCACTGCATCATGGGTCCAACATGCTTCTTCTACATGCTCTAATATCTGCTACTGGCTTTAACACGGAGTGATCAATCCAAGAGACAAAATCAAAAAATAAAATCAGCAAGAAGAATAAGAATTAAGATGAAATCCAAATTACTCTAGAAGAAGAGTTGAAAATTAGGGATATCAAAAGATCAAATAGATGAATTTTTAATGAGAGGACGATCAATTCACAAGTGGACTGATATCATAATGAATAGTACATATGTATATTGCAGTGTAATATAACTCGTTTCAAGTTACTCGAAAGAACTAAGTCCTTTTATTTTGAAAATCGAAAGACGTACCTAGCTCTGATACCAGAAAAATTCTGTCATGCTCCGCTTCTCAAAATACGTGAAAATGAAAACGCGACATGAGTCAGCGACGTATATAGCGAGGAAGATATCTCATGTATACACGCTAAGCCTAAAAATAACCCGAACAAGCTATAAAAATAAGTTATAATAAATCATAATCACTGCAATAAAACATAAAAATGTTCACACATGATAAAAATGAATACGAAAATGGAATAATGATGAAGCAATGAATCTGATAAATATGAAATCAAGGAAACTATAGAAACTACAAGGATAAAAAGGAAGACAAGAATACCAGATCTAAATAGTGAGAAACTCTAAGTCCTCGTAAAGCATCCGATCTTAACGAACACCTGATCAGTGAAATAAAACATCCAATATTTCAACGTGTAAATCCAGGGTCGTCAGAAAGCGACCCAATGATTGTGTAAATAAAGGGGAAGGTGCATCTGCATATATCGTGTGATCATATGAATGAGATTATGAACTGAAATAAGATTGAAATAATATGCAAATATAAATGGACAATTAGTAACAGAACCAGATGTCCAAGTCAGGTGTCAGGTGTACCATTAGCATTTATGAATCAAATGTCTATCATATCATATGTATAAGCATGACAAGTGAACACAGTCAGTCACAGTATGTAATTAAACAGTTTATCATTATTAATTATATCAGCGAACACCAATTGTCACCTATAATAGACACATCTCATACTACGCCTATCACATATATCAATTGAAGTCCTACGTTATTGAAACTGATCGGTTGGAGAAATTGTCCATGCTTTAGGTGGATCCCGTACATACCTAGGATCACGGCCCAGATGCCTGGCACTGAGCTAGGCCGTATGCCAGGTACTACAGTAACAGTAATAGTACGTGATGTTGTCATCCCCGAAAATCCTGCAGTGGAACCTTATCTCAACTGCGCAACCTGTATCCTAGGTCCACCTAAAATATAGACGTTGTCCCCTTCATCAGTTTTCCAAATCTCGATGTAAGTTGTCCATATATATTATTATTTAATTCAGTTAAAACAATCAATGTCCATATTACCTAGAAGCTGCAGTGTAATAACTAAGACGCGAAACTCGAAGCCCGCGTCCTGGCATCACTGCAGTGCCAAGATGTGAGGTTCGAAGCCCGCGTCTCGATATCACTGCAATCTCAAGACGCAGAGCCTAAATATATTAGTAAACAATAATCGTATACATGATGAATGATTGAGGCTTTACCTGCACACAAAATAAAGAATTTCAGATTTAAGAATAAACATGTGCAAGTGCTCAATTCTAACCGCGATAGCAAGTGGCTATGCGGGTCGTGATCCACAAGGAGGGTTTGCGATAGAAGCATTCAAGGTTTTTTTATTGAAATCTTTATGAAGACAAACGAAGGTTCTTCTTGTTTTAAGAAATGAAAATAAAAAAAGGAGTTATGTTAAAGTTAAAAAGAAAGCGGTAGAATGAGAAGGTGGAGAGAATCAGAAAGTGACTATGTACAAATGAATTGGAAAAGAAAGATGAAAGATTTGGAAGATGTGGTGATCTATACTAAAGAAATAAAAGAAAAGAAAGAAGATTGAAGAAATACTTACCTAGTTTGGTTGATGACTTACCTGGAACCCTTGCATGTTCTACCTTACTTCGGAGGCGTTCAACGCATAAGTCATAGGATCGAGCTCAGTCCCCGTTCGCATTATATCATCAAGCCGAGCAAGAATGAAGTGATACGGATCTTGAGGAGGAGAACATCTTCATGAAGTATCGTTGGCACTCACAAAAACGTCGTTATACTTATGCTTCTGGATTCACTTGCAAGCTCATCGAAAACAAAAGAGGTAAAGTAGAAAGAAGAAAAAGAAAATGAAAGTAAAGAAGAACATAAACATATTACCTTTTATTGCTTGAAACGATGGAAGAAAGGAGGAGGGTACATCAGTGTCAC
This sequence comes from Agave tequilana, assembly GCA_038442645.1. Taxonomy (NCBI): domain Eukaryota; kingdom Viridiplantae; phylum Streptophyta; class Magnoliopsida; order Asparagales; family Asparagaceae; genus Agave; species Agave tequilana. The sequence goes on along the minus strand of JAVJIF010034290.1, from coordinate 51,783 downwards.
TCTCAACATAAGCCTCTCTCTTACTTACATGAATCTCACTCTAACCTAAGCTTACATACAAATTAAAATTACATAAAAAGAAAAGAAAAACCTAAACTACAAAGAATGAAAACTTGGCTAAATCCTATCTCTGCATGGTCGTCCCATTTTCAGTGAGAATACTGGATTTTTATAGGCAAAAACCCAACCTACAGGATCCCGGGGAGATCGGGGGAGCAAACGCTCCCCCTAACTCCACAACCAAGCCGCGAAAACGCGGCTTTGGCCGCGTTTCCGCGGCTAGGGTGTGGCCAGGTGGCCACACCTGTTGGTGGATCTCACTGGATTTCCCTTCTGCTTTTATCTTCAGTTGGTTTCTTCGTTTGAGTCTGGGATTTTGACGAAATGGCCTTTGATTTTTGCTTCAACTGATCGATTCTGAGAGGATTCTTCTCAACCGGTTTTCAACCTCTTGATTTTTCCCTGATTTACTGAGCTCGAATTAATTCTGATTTAATTCAGAATTCTGGTGGGTTTTGGGCTCATTTCTCTTCATCTCCTTAAGGAATGGGCCTGCAAATAAATTAAACATTTAATTAGGACAATGCAGATTTTATTCTATAATAAGTATGAAAATATGATACTAAATATGCAACATTAGCGACCAATCACACCCCCATACCTATCTTTTGCTCGTCCTCGAGCAAAACAACTAAACTATACTGAGGATTATTAGACCACTTTCGCAGGTCACGCGATTGCACTGAGCATGTGCAACAAGCCATTAAACCTCTAGGTTTCCCCTAGAGGACGAGTTTTGTCTCGTGAGGGTTTTCAACGGATTGCACCCACAAAATCCATAAAGAAAGAGAAACAAAGAGTTAGTATTTTCGAAATGCATTTTGAAAGAGAAAAATAATTGAAATATAATTGTAAGATTTAAGCAATCTATAAGTTATAGGAAAACTGAATTTTTCATTGCTAAACTTAGTCTCTATTCAAAAATTTGTTATCAATCAAAGTAAGGAGTCAAATTGTACTTCTCATCTAGTCTATTACTTTACCCTAAGTCATATGCACCTTGTGATCGTGAAAATTTTGACGAAGGGTTCATTAACTCTAACTCTTATGCCTTATTTATTTATATATATTTTTGATGGTATTATTCCTTAGTTCTATTAGGTTTTCTAATCTGCCCATGTAACGAGCCTTTAATCGATGACTCCCAAACCAAACGGTCTTAGGGCACCGGGTGAGAAAACACCCCAAGGACTTAAGGACTCGAGTAAACAAGGCCACAAAACTAAGGATTTTATTATATGAACCCCTTTTAGGCATGAATTCTTATGCTTTATTAGGCACAAATACCCAGCTTAATCAGAGGATTTTTATATATATATTTTTTCTCAAACTTATCTAATCATCTTTCGCATAAATACTAAGGCTTTCTTAGGCCAAAGCACCTAGCTAATTAATAATTAGATTTGTTTATTTTTTTTCTTTTTTTTTATAAGGCATAAGAATCTTTGTTTTTGAACCCTAAGTGTGTAAGTGTATGAAGTGTGCATATTTCATCAAGGTAAAGATCAAGACTAAATTACTTTGACAAATTATCTTCCTAACCCTAAAAATCAAACAAATAATCTTATTTTGACTAAGTATAAGAAATCCTAATTTGAATTTTCCTATTCCTTAAAATTAACTTAATTTCTTACAAAACATATGTCAAAATATTGTTTCTATTTTCAAAAAGTTTTTAAAAGTAAAGAAAATGTTAAATATTTTTTTTTGTTTTAAAAAGAAAAAAAAAACTAAGTTATGTTAGACCCTCCCCCACACCTATCTCATGCATTGTCCTCAATGTATGAATTAATGCATAGATGCATGAAAAAGAAGAAAGGGAAGGAAAATGTTACCTTAAGGTGGTGGTTTCGGTGGTGGTCTGATTGGTCCATGAAATGCGGCCCAATCGACTTTTCGTTAGGTTCGGAGGAACCCACCAGAAATATCTCTAATATAACCCATTAAAATGATGAATCCATAATGGATTTTTATTAAATATTTGACCCCATCTAATTTTCAAATTCCATAATTGATTTCGGAGTCAAATTGTCAACCACCTCGTCCCAGAATGGAGTGTGGAACGATAGAATGATTGACTTGGACTCAGGAAGTATAGGAACTAATACCGACTCAGGAAGATGACTTAAGTCAAGTAAAGGCTCAGGAGTCGAGATTGGTTCAGGAAGTGGGTCCAAGTCAAGAAAGTGAAACTCAAGTCCACATTTATTTTCCAACAATGGAATGTGACTTAATATTGGTGATTCAAGTTCAGGAATGATAGGTGGGGGAATCAAAACTGACTCTAAAATATTACTCAAGTTTGGTAACAAAACAGGAGTCAATATTAATTCAGAAAGTTAAACTGGATCACAGATTTGAGAATCTAGGTCACATATCTCATTGAGTTCAATATCAAAAAAAAGAGAACTTGCCAATTTGTCAATAGGATTTTCAAAAGTGTAAAATTGGTCAAGTTCAATATGATCATCAAAAATGAGTGATTCAATTTCATTATGAATTGGCACAGGATTCAATGTTGACTCAGGAAAAAGATTGAAATCAGGTGAAGACACCGGAGTCATTATTGAATCAGGAAGTAAAATTGAATCACTAAGTTGAGATTCATGATCATATTCATTTTCAAGTTCGATTTCAGGAAAAGGATAACTTGCCAAACTGTCAATATTCTTTTCAAAATTTGGAGTTTGGGCAAGTTCAAATGATTGTTCTGAAATGGAACCTTGATTTCCAAAACAACCTGACTCATCGGCTCTAACAGGATGGTTAGTGACATCAGAACTGGTCAAACGGTGGGAACGTGGAGATTGGACCATCATATCTATGTCAAGATTACGAGCGTTTTGAGCCTGAGTCATGGCTTCAAGCATCTTTTCATAGTTGATAGGTTCATTGTTTTGATGAAAAGATGAAGTATTGTCTTGGAATTGGTGGTGAAATTGTGAGTCCATCAGATTTTGGGATTTGTGTTTGGACTCACGCATACTCATTTCCAAAATTGATAGTTTTCTATTTTGGACTGGTGGAACTGAGTATGAATCTTAGAAATATTGTGGACAAGGTGGAGAAGGAGGACAAGTTGGTTGAAAATTGGACTCGGGGGAGGTGAAGCCCCACTGACTCTGTGAAGAGTTGAAATCATTCTGGAAATTATAGTTATTAGATTGGGGGCATGGTTATATTGATTCGGATAAGACCAATCCGACACACTAGGTTGGTTAAAGTTATGATATGCCGGGTTGGTAATATCCGAAAATGAAGTCGGTGTGTAATATGGATTATTATTGAAGTTGGAAAAATTGTTATTATAAGCCGTATCACACAATAGAATACAAACAAAAAGAAAGAAAAAACAAACAAATAAGCAAACAAATAAAGAAAAAAATTCTAACTAAGTTAAGGTAGACCTATGACCTAGACGACTCCTAACTGATTAGACTGTCCACGGGAGGTTTAATGCAGACTTTGACCACAAGCTAATCAGCCAGGTCAGGGCAAGGTTGGTGGGAGGTTTTCCGTCAAAGACGTTCCTTAATTAAATAACCACCAACCTTCGGGCTTTCGGCCCTTAATCCCTTTCCTAGACACTGATTTGGCAGGAGTCAAATTCCAACACCTTTCCCCCTTAGGATAATCTTCTAATTGAGTCCGAGATGTCCCTAGGGCCAACGTCTACTCATTTTTAGTTAGGCTTGGGTTAGTGAGTGCTTGGAATCTGATTTTTGGGCCAAGGAAGGGTGATTAAATCCCCACCTTATCTTGTTAATGGGTGGTGCCCTTAAGATCAGTTTGTGCAAGTGTACAAGATATGTAAATAAGATTCACTCAAAGCTATGTAAATCAACCAAGAGATGAGTCCTATTCTAAATGGAATGCGAACGTACCTTGCTCCAGCACTCTTCAACAGTAAAGTAAATGAATTGAAAAGACACGTGCCTAAAATGCAAACGTCTAATCAATTTTTTTAACTTTTTCAACAAACGTTTTACTGTTGATTTATTAGCATGCTTTTGGTGATGGCATATAAGAATTAAGATTTGCAGCAGCTATGTTTTTGTAAAGAAAGCAACCCTGCACAAAACCGGTTTAGAAGTCAACTCCTTTTTGCCGCGGATCCGCGACTTTTGCCGAGAAAACGCGACAAATCAGAGGGCACTTGGTCTCTGCTTTCTAGAGCAGAGGCCCAAGACCACTTATATGTTACTGTAATCTTATTTTCCAGATTTGCTTGCCCTATAACCTGCAACAGAGAAGAAAATTCGTTTTAGTTCTAAAAAAAAATTTCAATAAAAATCAGATTTCAATAAAAACAGTTACCCTCCCCGGCAACGGCGCCAAATTTTGATTGAGGCTTTACCTGCACACAAAATAAAGATTTCAGATTTAAGAATAAATATGTGCAAGTGCTCAATTCTAACCGCGATAGCAAGTGGCTATGCGGGTCGTGATCCACAAGGAGGGTTTGCGATAGAAGCGTTCAAGGTTTTTTTATTGAAATCTTTATGAAGACAAACGAAGGTTCTTCTTTGTTTTAAGAAATGAAAATAAAAAAGGAGTTATGTTAAAGTTAAAAAGAAAGCGGTAGAATGAGAAGGTGGAGAGAATCAGAAAGTGACTATGTACAAATGAATTGGAAAAGAAATGATGAAAGATTTGAAAGATGTGGTGATCTATACTAAAGAAATAAAAGAAAAGAAAGAAGATTGAAGAAATACTTACCTAGTTTGGTTGATGACTTACCTGGAACCCTTGCATGTTCTACCTTGCTTCGGAGGCGTTCAACGCATAAGTCATAGGATCGAGCTCAGTCCCAATTCGCATTATATCATCAAGCCGAGCAAGAATGAAGTGATACGGATCTTGAGGAGGAGAACATCTTCATGAAGTATCGTTGGCACTCACAAAAACGTCGTTACACTTATGCTTCTGGATTCACTTGCAAGCTCATCGAAAACAAAAGAGGTAAAGTAGAAAGAAGAAAAAGAAAATGAAAGTAAAAAAGAACATAAACATATTACCTTTTATTGCTTGAAACGATGGAAGAAAGGAGGAGGGTACATCAGTGTAACTCTCAACATAAGCCTCTCTCTCTTACTTACATGAATCTCACTCTAACCTAAGCTTACATACAAATTAAAATTACATAAAAAGAAAAGAAAAACCTAAACTACAAAGAATGAAAACTTGGCTAAATCCTATCTCTGCATGGTCGTCCCATTTTCAGTGAAAATACTGGCTTTTTATAGGCAAAAACCCAACCTACAGGATCCCGGGGAGATCGGGGGAGCAAACGCTCCCCCTAACTCCACAACCAAGCCGTGGAAACGCGGCTTTGGCCGTGTTTTCGCGGCCAGGGTGTGGCCAGGTGGCCACACCCTGTTGGTGGGTCTCGCTGGATTTCCCTTCTGCTTTTATCTTCAGTTGGTTTCTTCATTTGAGTCTGGGATTTTGACGAAATGGCCTTTGATTTTTTCTTCAACCGATCGATTCTGAGAGGATTCTTCTCAATCAGTTTTTAACCTCTTGATTTTTTCCTGATTTACTGATCTCGAATTAATTCTGATTTAATTCAGAATTCTGGTGGGCTTTTGGGCTCATTTCTCTTCATCTCCTTAAGGAATGGGCCTGCAAATAAATTAAACATTTAATTAGGACAATGCAGATTTTATTCTATAATAAGTATGGAAATATGATACTAAATATGCAACATTAGCGACCAATCAATGAACAGTAACAAGAACAGTAAACAGTACAGTAACCGTGTATACGATGAACAATAAGACTGTATATGGTGTTACAGTCTAACATTACTTTCACAGTGATTTTTAATAACATGAAATAATACAGTAATATGTCTAGACATTGATTCCTTACACTACAGTCCTAGCTAGAATCAATCAAAATTTTATTCACCTATATTATATCTTTAACTGATCAATTAACTCATAATCTCAATAGTCATCGTGAACATCAAATGCTAAGTTTATAACAGAGTATCAGGTACTGTAAATCACAAGTCCAATAAACTAATAATCAGTTCTCTTATCTTATCAATCTATTCCTGTCCTTTATGTCACCAATAATTAAGATCAACAATAACTGCTATCAAACGCTGAATGTATATTATCACCAATATCAATGAAATCACTCTCTTAATAATTCTATCTCTACAATTGAATAACAACAATAATTAGGAATCAATTATAAAGAGCAGTCTACTGATATCCTCGAGATCAACTAAGTTAATGGATACCAAAATAAAAAGAGTAAAACATCCTCAAGCAATATGGAATCTAGAATACCTTTACGTCTGATAATCAACACCAACAAGATCATCAATACTTAACTACATCAATCTCATCAGAACACTAATCAAAATCCTCTTAAAAGAATATCAACCTCATGTTAATTAACTCTAACTCTAAATAAGTTAATGCCTAATCAAGTATAAGAAATCTAGACTCTTAATAAAATAACAACATATCTAATACATCATCAAGATCTAATTGAATCCTCATCTAAATTATCACCGAATAAATGAATATCAAATCTGATAAATACTCCAGATAAAATTTGAATTTTTAGCCTTAATCATGAACCAATCAACCTCAAGGTTAATCAAATTATATTCTAAGATTTATCATAACTAGATCAATTACAAGATCAAATTCAGTGTAAGATATATTAATACTAGGCCTAAACCAACAACGGCGAATTACAAACACATAAAATGAAGCCAATAAATAGTCATATTAATTAATTAAATAAGGTGAAGGCTCACTGATACATCATGATGGAATACACGTTATCATACAGGTAAAATATATCAATCATTCACATGAAATAATAAGATATAACATGAATATTACTGGCAACAGTAAATAAGAAAATAACATAAGAACAAACACTCACATGAAATGACGCGGTTTTGGATCCGAAATCGCCGCTTGGTCTTTACTGCATGACCAATATGGATTTTCGGATCATCCCATGGATCGGTCTTCGAATAGCCAGTGCATCGGGTCTATAACAGCACAAATCTAAATCTCTATAACAGGTCCGGATCTCTCCCAACGAGTCCACATTGCTGTAACACACAACACATATGGATACACGTAAACATAATTACATGGTATACACCCATATACATACACAATGCATACACGTAATCATGCATACACCCAAGCATACACAATACTCACACACTTATAATCATGCATACATTTATACATACATACACACTCTTACATATACATATATAATAATACATACATAATTACACATAAATATAAACACAACACATGCACACGTAATTAAAACACATACAAATGCTAAAACACATCCATGCACCTAAACGCACTCTCGCACATATTATACACTACACATGCATGCATTCTCACTCACACAAAATTATTCATAACGCACACATAATCATAATTGCACATTAATAAATACACCCATATAAATTACAAAGAGAGAGAGAAGGAAGTGGGAGAGACTCACGGTCATGGGGCAAGGACGGCCACAGGGTGGCTCCGACGCACCGGCGGAGCTCATGGAGGATGGCAATGACTCGCCGGAGTGCTCGCGGAGGATTAGGGTATGCTCGCGCTCACTGGCGGAGGAGATCAGACTCTAGCGGAGAACCCCGGAGAGGGGAAAACCGGCTATGGAAGGCTCACACAAGGCAAAGGAGAGGAGGGTTAGGGAAGTGCTTTACTAGAGATCGAGGGGGCTACTCGGCCATGGAGAGGGCGGTGGGGTTGATCTAGCGTGGATTATGGGTTGCCACGGCTCGAGACTTGCGGCAAGGAGAGAGGAAGGATGTAGGTGTGCGGTGTGTTGCTCACGGTGGAGTCGGCCTGAGGTGTTATGGGTGTTGGAGAGGAGATGCCGCCATGGTGAGGGCTTGGGCGGATGGGAGAAGGTGCTGGGCGCAGGCCTGGGTGCAAGGGTTGTGGCTTAGAGAAGGAGATGGGGTGATTAGGGTTAAGTTTAGGTTTTAGAGAAGATAATAAATAGGGTGTGATAATGGATTGTTGGGGGCTTTAACGGGTTGATGGTGTGGGCTTGGTGGGTTCAGATTATAGGATTACGGGTATGAATTGAATTTGGTTAATGTATATATAGAGTCATGGGCTAAGAGAAAATAGGGAAAAAGAAAAAGTTTAAGTATGGGCTTGGAAAAAGAAGAGAAATAGTAATAGTATTAATTACATCTTAAAAATAATATTAATCCTTAATGATAATAAAAATTTTATAGTCATAACACATAAGATAATTAATACAATATTTAATACAATATATATACATACATATTAAAATATGATTATTATTATTATTATTAAGTCATGTATTACCAAATACAGGTATTTCATTTTACCCTCCTTATAAAAATTTTGTCCCCGAAATTTCAATAAAGTAGGGAATGATAAAACAAATCAAAATCAAGGGAGAAGATAAACACTTTCATGTTTCTTCTCACTGCATCATGAGTCCAACACATTTCTGCTACACGCTCTGATATCTGCTACCTAGGGGTGGCAATTGGGTCGGGTCGGGTCGGCCCGACCCGATTATTATATGGGTCAAAAATTCAGACCCAGACCCGACCCATTGTTAGTCGGGTCGACCCAACCCGACCCATTTGACCCGATTATTAAATTTTAAATATAATTTCTTTACACTTTATTACCAAATTGTTGGGTGGTATAGTTAGTCATCACACTAAACTCTACACACTAGAGGCCACGGGTTCAAAATTGGTCTTACGCATATTTTTTGACAATTTGATTTAGGCGAAGGGGAGGAGGCGGGGGCGGCAGAGGAGAAGAGCAAGGGGAGGAGGCCGAGGAGGAGAGAGAATAATCGGGTCTGGCGGGTCAAGCGGGTCTGGCGGGTTCGGGTCGACTCGACCCATTTAATAATCGGGTCAGATGGGTCGACCCGATTACGACCCAAACCCGATTAGCCCAAACCCAGACCCGCTAACTTCAGGTCGGGTCGGGTCTGGCGGGTCGCGACCCGTCTGCCACCCCTACTGCTACCGGCTTCAATACTGAGTGATCAATTTCAAGATACAAATTAGAAAGTAGAATCAGCAAGAAAATAAGAATCAAGATGGAACCCAAATTACTCTAGAAGAAGAGTTAAAAATTAGGGATATTAAAAGATCAAATAGATTGATTTTCAAAGAGAGGACGATCAATTCACAAGTGGACTGATATCAAGTGAGTAGTACATATGTATATTGCAGTGTAATATAACTCGTTTCAAGTTACTAGAAAGAACTAAGTCCTTTTATTTCGAAAATCGAACTCAAACCTGACTCTGATACCATGAAAACACTGTTACACCCCGCTTTCAAAAATACGTGAAAATGGAAACGCGACGAGAGTCGGCGACGTATATACGCGAGGAAGATACCTCACGTATACGCGCTACGCCTAAAAGTAACCCGAATAAGTTATAAAAATAAGCTATAATGAATCATAATCACTGCAATAGCATATATAAATGTCCACGCACGATAAAATGAACACGAAAATGGAATAACTATGAAGCAATGAATCTGATATATATATATAGAATTAAGGAAACTATAAAACCATAGATATAAAAAGAAAGATAAGAATACCAGATCCAAATAGGGAGAAACTCTGAGTCCTTGTAAATAATCCGATCTCAACAAATATCTGATCAAGGAAATAAAACATCGAATATCTAAACGTGCAAATCTAGGGTTGTCAGAAAGCAACTCAATGATTGTGTAAAATAAAAGGGATGGTGCATGTGCATATATCGTGTGATCATATGAATGAGACTATGAACTGGAATAAGACTGAAATAATATGCAAAAATAAATGAACAATAATAAGGGCAGTCAGTAACAGAATCTAATGTCCAAATCAGGTGTCAGGTTTACCATCGGGTGTCCAACATAACACACATGTCTATTATATTATATGTATAAGCATGACAGCTGAACACAGTCAGTCACACTATGCAATATATACATTTATTTATTGGTCAGAAAACCTTCATAAATTTATTTATACCAACTAGGCTTCCCTTCTGCTGACATGGGATTCTGAAATTAGGGGATGAATTATAAAATTGCAACTTGGGCAGGCAACAGACACCAACTAGGGATGTCAGTAAATTTATTTTTTTTAAAACCAAGTTGTGTTTTTTCCCCTTAATTTCTTTTTTGTTTTTCTGTAATTTTTCATGACTAGAAATAGCAAGTTGAGAGTTTTAAGCAGTCCAAAATATTAGTAACTTCTCTCCATCTCGAGGCACACAAAAGAGCCAAATTCTCTTGTGACTGAGTGCGTCAGAGATCTTGGCTTGGTTTCCGTATCACCTTTACTACAAAGTCCAAGTTCATGGCACCATATGCTATAGTTCATTAAACTCCACAAATTAAATTAATGTCACTTGATACAAAATGGGTAACCTGACTCCTGCCATCACAAGCCCTTTGGTTATTCTCAGTCTTTTCTAGGATTCTTGGGTTTCCACCATTAGAAACACGAGAGAGAGAGAGAGAGAGAGAGAGAGAGAGAGAGAGCAAAATTCAATTAGACCTCTCTCAGTTGGCTTTCTCAATAGGCAACAGACCAAAAAGGCTGCCCTTTGATTCAAGGCATCTAAAATCTAAAAGCAAAACTAGGAATGAAACTATCAATTCAAAGTGACCAGAAATTTTGAATTTCTAGGGTAAAGAAGAAAGAATCAAACATTTAATAGCTTGTGTCTGTATGTGGTTCAATGCACCATGCGAAGGGTTGACAGAACTTTATAATGATAGTCTTTGTGTTGCTTCCTCTTTTTTCTTCCTTCCTTGTGTCTGTCTAATCTTTTTGAAGTTAATTAGCCTAATTATGAGTAGAAATATTATTTGGAAATTTGGAGCAAAACAGAAGATAACGTTAGAGAGTCCCCTGCGTGCAAAATTAGTATTTTGGCATAGGATAAACATTTGAAAAGAATTAGTTGATTTTGTATTCATTTTCTTTTTGTAATGTATATAGAGATCCACATCACACATGCATAAAGAGAGTAGTTAATTTTATTTCCTAATGCAGGACCAAGAAGAGTTTTAAGAACTCTTTTTGGGATGGAGTTTCCTTGAAATTCGCAAGTTAATAATACATCTGAAGATTATGAAGCATGTTTAAATTTTTGAATTGATGACATAAATTCTCTATGAGTAAGGTACACAAATAAGTCTTTGCCCCCAGCTGTAAAGGGCTGCAGCATGACCCGACCATGCATAATGCATTGCATAAGGTGAGACATGAAATGAAACTGAATGTGAGTTCCACGTGCAAGTGATCTGCTCTGAATCCCATTAAGATTCAGTGGTGAGAAAATGTCTCGTTTTTTTTTTTTTTTGGGTGTGTATACACCTGTGCAGTTTCAGAAGGATTGAGCCTGAATCTTTTCCACTCAAATTCTAACATCTGACATTCAAATAGAAGATCTACACCATTGAAATTGATCTATATTATATAAAATAATTAAAAATAAAAAATCAAGTATTTTTTAATACTTTTTACCCATCTAGCAAGGGGCACAAAAAGGACAGTCGAAAGTAGTGAGAGTTGGTTAGATTTATGTCTATAGACATACAAATTCTCAATCCTGCCATTTGATTATGATCTAAACATTTAAAAACCCTACAAACTAATTTTTATTAGGTTTCAAATGTTCTATACTGTTAAACTAACAAACTCATTATTTTGGCAGTTCGTTTTCCCCCTACTTGATGCATAGAAAAAAATATATGTAAAATACTTGATTTTGATTTATAGATATTTGAAATAATATAGATCAATGTCAACGGAATGGATAGTGTATGGTTGTATTTGAGTGAGAAGGATTGGGGCTCGAATCCTTCCGGAACTATACAAGTGTGTGTACAAAGGTATTCCAGAGGGTTTGCAATCACCCTTTAGACTAATCACCTGCACACCACAGCCTGACCCTCTCGAGTGTGATAGAAAAATTCAGGGCATAACCCCGCAGGGAAAATGTCACCCTCATGGGATTCCCACCGGCGCCCATTAGAGAGCAAACCCAATGGCTTACCGATGGGCCTAATGGGGGCGTGTTTGTTTCACCGTAAAAGTCTGTAAGTTGCAAGTGACAATTATGACTTACGACTTACGGTGTTTGTTTGAGTCGTAAGTCGTAAAATGCACTTGCATCTCACTTACAATCCACTTGTAACACAAACAATTAATTTTATGATCATGCAAATCTCACTTACAGCCCACTTGCAGTATAAATAATTAATTTTGTGGTCATGCAAATTAGTGTTACTCACAGTTAATTATAATTAGATTAATTATTTTTATTAGATTAATTTTTCAAATTATAAGAATTTTTTTAATTATTAGGTTAAATATAATTATTTGATTAAAGTTTTTTTATTAATTTACTAATTTTTAATATTAGATCCTTTTTTATTGGGGAATTTCATTTCAACAATCTAAGTCAAACCGTAATTAAAAAAAACTCACTTGCATAATTTTATTCGATTCAGTCACCTTATTTTTTAAAGTAAAAATGTGCGCCCACGTGTCAAGCGCTGAAGCACTTATCAGCGGCGAAAGACGGAAATGCCCCTAAATAATCGCTTCAAAAAAATTGATTGCTTCGAAAATGTTGTATTTCTAAAGACTGTGACTATGATCGCAGTCCTCATAAAATGGTCATAGTATAAAGGACTGTGATTATGGTCGCAGTCCTCACAAAAATACCTTATTTCTGAGGACTGCGAGTATGATCGTAGTCCTCACAAAATGCACTATTTATGAGGACTGCAATCATAATCGCACGCCTCATAAAAAATATTATTTTTCTGAGTCTTTATAGGTTGTGACCATGATCACAGTCCTCTTTATTAGGACTGCGATCATGATTGTAGTATTCACAAAAATGTTCTATATTGGAGTCTTTATAAGGATCACAGTCCTCACAAAATTCCCTATTTCTGAGCCAGTTCCCACAGAAGACTGTGATCATGAGTTACAATCTTTATATCAGCGTCGTCATTATCAGCAGACTCCCATCCACTAACATCGAATGATCCTTAATGCTTTTCAGATCTAAACATAAACAAAACTCATCGCGAGCACGAACAAATGAGATCTGCAAAAGGTCGATCTCAAAAAAAAATTTCCAGAGGCTCTTTCCCCAACCCCGAGAACAGGCTCCCTGCCCCCTTCCAACCCCTACGACGATCTGACCGCATAGGTCGACCCGCGAATAACTCTACGGCAGGATCAAGGTTGAGGGGAGAGCAACGTTGGGGGTGATGAGTAAGAGTAAAAGAGGAAATAAAATTATATAAAGAAGTGGTTGTTTAGAGGAATCAGTTTATGCTGACGGGATGAGGATTAGCGAACAAAATTATGAAGCTGAGTTTTTTTTTTTCTAATTATGAAGCGAGCAAAATTTTCACTTTTGGTACTTAGATTTATCTTTTTTTATACTGGATTAATATAATGTATTCCACTTAATTATAATTCTTACTTTATTTATAGATTAGTAATATTTATTATAAATTTAATAATTTTTTTTATTAGATTAAATTTTTAATTAATATATTATATTTTTAATGTATTTAATTTAAAAAATTTTATTTTTGTATTTATTGATATTTTTTAATATTTTTAAATTACCAAACAGCTAATTTTATTATCAACTTTTTCACTTATGACTCGCACGTTATGGCAACCAAATACAGTAAAATATAATACACTTTTTCACTTACCATTTTATATTACCAATCAGATATAATAAAATTTACGATCTCGATGACCAAACAGGTGCTCAGTAATTTGATCCATTTTTGCTTGCTCTCCATTGCGAGGGAGGTGTTAGATTCTGCTCTTGGACTGTGGGCACGAGTTCCAATAAAGATAACAATACATATTTTATAATAACAAGCGTGTGCGTGTGTGTAATTTGATTTTGGACAGGGTCAAACAACATGCTTTTTCATGATTTATGATCAATTCTAAAGATGAGGGTGGTTATATAAATGATATTCTTTTAAAAAACAGGTTCTGTTTGGTTGTCGTAATTGGCCGTAATTCGTAAGTTGTAATTGGTAAAGTCTTTTACATTTGTAAATGAGTTACATGCATCTAAGATTTAAGGTGTTTGGTTGATAATATAAAATTGCAAGTGGAAAAGTGTATTGTGCTTTACGGTGTTTGGTTGTCATAATAAGGAAGTATAATTGCTCACTTCCCTATCTATCCAAACACCGGAAAAGGAAAATAAAAAAAACTCTTTTCCTTTTATCTTTTCTCTTTTACACAACCATTTCCTCACTTTCAGAGTGCTACAGTTAATTTTGTGGTCATATAAATCTCATTTGCAATAAATTGTAGCACAAAACAGTTAATTTTTTGACCATGTAAATCTCACTTGCATTCTAATTAGAGTCTATTTTTTATTTTTCTTAATTAATTTTTATTTTAATATTATTTTACGGTCAACTTTGTGGTCAACTTTTCCACTTCCACTTTCACATTACCATCCAAACACCGGAAAAGACAAAATATTTTCCAAACCACACTTCCCAATAACATCCAAACACAGGAAAACTTACTAACCAATTCTCAAGTTCCAAAGGGAATTATTACTACTTCCTCATTCCTCCTCACTTCCTCACTTCCACCCTTAACCAAACAGGCCCAATGTGTAAGTCGTAAGTGAAAAAGTTGATCACAAAATTAATTATTTGGTGATTTAAAAAGTTTTAATATTGCAAATAAATATTAAAAATGCTAAATATTAAAAAATTTAATATTAACATAAAAAAATAATACAAATTTGCATGACCACAAAATTAACTGTAACTGGGCTGTAAGTGAGTGGTAATTAGGTTGCAAGTGAGGGGTAATTGGGTTGTGTAAGTCTTTTACGAATTACGGTCCAAACAAACGCCGTAATTGTAACTGAGTTGTAAGTCATTTACGAATTACGGACTTTTACGCGAAAATGCAACTTGGTAGCCATGCGCCACTCTTGGAGGATAAAAATCATGTCCATCAGCATATTGCTCACGTTACATAGTTCATTTTAAAAATTAGATACTTACGATTATATTTAAGTAAGAGAATTTTTTTTTTTAGTATGTTAAATTAATATGATAATCCTTGATAAGACACAAGAAGATAGTAGAGGAGTTAGATTGATTCCTTCTGGCTAAAATGTAGAAATTGCCATCAACTTCTTTCTGTTAAAAAAAAAAAAAAAAAGACTATCATGAACTCTCAAAATGAATAAAAGTATCATGAACTTAACTAGTTTTAGAAAATTACCATACCCTGTTAACAGTTAGGTTGGAAAAGTTCAAAATACCCCCTTGCTAAAATTGACCCGAAAACTCATTTTTCAAAAAATAATCTTTTTATTCATAAATAAGAGGGTCATAAAAATGATCATATGATATGCATGTGACCATTTACTTAAGAAAATTCATGGTAGTTTTATATAATTTTGAAAGTTTGTGGTAATTTTTTGAAATAGAGAAAATAATTTTAGCAAAAATCAAAAGATTTTTATAAAAAATAATATATAAGGACTGTAAAACAAAGTTAAATAGCACAAGAATGACAAAAATACGTTGCTAAAAAAACGAGAACATAGTCTAAATAATATATTGGAATGGGCCTCTTCTTTTGGGCCCTGTTTCTTCTCTATAAAGATAAAAAAAGAGAATATACTCAAAATAAGATCAAACAAGATTTTAATTTTTGTTATTAAACTTAAGAACAACCCAGAAAATAATTGGCCAAAAGTTTGTGACTAGATACTACAAATTCATAACAAGGTTAGAATTAGTAGCATGCTGAGGGTAGATCGACTGAAACTCATGAAAACATGTAGTTTTTTTCTTTTTTTCTTTTTTAAGTCAAACAAAGAAAAGAAAAATAAACAACTGAAAACAAAAGGAGAGTTAAAAGGTAATTAATCACCACTAGTTTGAGATCCAACTCTTATTTCACTTTCTTTGGACTAAAAAGTTATCTAACGTAGTTGTCAGTAAAGTATATGTACAGGAAGTAGAGTTGGATTTTAAAGCTGTAGTCGTCTTCACCACAGATTTAGAGTGATTGGAAGAGGATTTCATCGACGACTTGGACACGCGTAAGTAGATAAACGCTATCTTTTTTTCCTTTTCGCTTGCCAGCAATTGTAGCACCATGAGAATCATGTACCGTCACATCAACCAGTGGCTGCACAATAACTGTTAAAGCAACGTTGACCCGAGTAATTGTAGTTTTCACCTTCCCGAAAGCATCGCGATGATTGATGGTTTTGACTGAAGTGGCTGCAGGAGATTGGGAAAAGAGGCTGAGAACAACTTTTCGCTTGCCAGCAATTGTAGTACCATGAGAATCATGTACCGCCACATCAACTAGTGGCTGCACAATAACTGTTAAAGCAACATTGACCCGAGTAATTGTAGTTTTCACCTTCCTGAAAGCATCACTATGATTGATGTTTTTGACTGAAGTGCCTCCAAGAGATTGGGAAAAGAGGCTGAGAATAACTGACGAAAGGGGCCCCTCCCAGAAGTGGGCCTTGGTGTTGGGGCTGGCTCAACCTCCATGCATAGGAAGCCCGTGAGATTGGGTTAGAGGTTTACCAAGTAAGCCACGAGGCCTTTTTCTCAAAAACCTAAAATTGTTTTTGAAATTTTCCATCAACATTCAAATAAATATTATGAAGTTGCAAGCCTCCCTACGTGGTCACACGTAAGTCGTTGTTTTGCTCCCAAAAAGGCACCAGTTTGAATCACATGAGGTGTGACATATTTAAACATGGAGCGTGTGTATAAACTGACGGTACACCGCAAACTTCTTCTTAAAAAAAATATAAAATAAAATTACAAGCTCTTTTTTTCTTATCGAAGTTAACTCTAAAATTTTAAAGATCATTTTCGTTTGCAATACTTATCTTTACCATGTAATGGGACAGGGAGGGTATATGGTCTGCTGACCCAAAAATGGTTAAAAATGGTGGGCCCCCACTCGAGAAAATTTCTAAAATAATTCTACTCTGTTTATCCGTACCCGTGCACAGCGCGTGCAAATATCTAAATATATGACAACCCCAGAATGGACTGTGGTTGGCACTGGCCCACGACTCTCTATTGTCAAGGATAAAACACTGTATGGATTTGGGTTTTGTACATATTTCGCCCACCCTTTGTTTTTTTTTTGATTGAGATGCAAGCACCGGCGAATCTTCAAATCGTTTGGAAAGATGATTTCTTGTGTTCGAAGTTTGTTTTCTTTGCCATCTCAATAATAAAAATGTATTATTTAATGAACTATAAATCGAGAAAACATTTGGTGAAAACGCTCAGCAAAATGATGAGAACTTGTAATGTTTTGATCTGCTAACTTCCAACTCTCGACTGTGTTTGCTCACGAAATGTATGCCAGCGTGACAACAGCTCAGTCGGTCAATTCAATTCACATGGGACGACCACCGGTAATTATTTATATATTTTTATATAATTTATAATTTAATCATAAAGAAAAAAATTGTCGGAATACTTTTGAGACAAGTTAAAAGAGAGAACTCCATAGAATTAGGGCATTGTGGGATTACACTTTTTTTTTTTGGAGAAATTTGTAAAGCATCCAATTTAAACACACATTTTATTGTGAATTTTTATGTAGAAGCATCCAAAAATAATCATATATCCAACATTTATTCAATACGAATACGGGGACATGGCCTATCTAGAAGAATCGGATGCATCATAGATAAAAGACACCCACTAGGATTCAACCGCAAAGAAATCACTTCACGCAAACGCTCAACTTGAGCTTCCCTCCATTTTGCTTAAGTTTTTAGTCTCACTTGGATAGGAAATGGGAGATTGAGTAATATATGTTGTAACGCCCCGATCCTAAAGATACGGAGTCGTTATGGCGACGCATATACGCAAGGGAAATACCCCACGTATACGCGCTAAGCCTAAGTTGTAACCTGAACAAGCTATAATCTCAACCATGAAAATCACTGCAATATGACATAAAAACTACACATGATAGCAATATGAATGACAGGAAGAAAAATGGCAGCTGAATGCAATACAGATAGAGTCATGGAGTAATAGGAATAAAGGAGAACTGAGGGTACCAGATTGAAGAGAGGGAGACAGTGTCCAACTCCTCGCAATGTGTACCAACTCATCAAATACCTGCACATTAGAAACAATCGTCCAATAGCTGGACGTGCAAACCCAGGGTCGTCAGAACGCGACCATAATGAGTGTGTGTGTAAAGGGGAAACAGCTCGTGCAGAAGAAACCATGTGCATATATAATAGTAAGAACAACTGCAGATAGGAAGACTAAATAACACAATAAATAACTGAACAGTAATATACACGATAGCAACAGGAATAAAGATAGACGACATCTGTCACAATAGTAAATGTGCAATCAATGACAAGGCGTGAAATCTATTACATGCCACTAGGTTGGTATCCAAGTCCGGTCACAGGTCTGGGTCTGGTTACAATCATGTATACAGTCATGTGTCTTAAGGCAGGGTCACAGTTCAGGGTACAATACAATGTATTCATACAAATCAATCAATAACAATCAGTAGTGTTTCTACGTTATCTTCGTCACTTTCCCACCGGCGTCCCACAACATCCGACAGTTCACCCTGGAGCCCGCACATCCAGTAGAACTCATTCGAACTCCGATATGCGGGTATCATTGTTCGAATAGGGAAAGAGAATCAAATAACATGCCTCCTAGGGGTTATCATCATACAAGTGCGTGTGGATGCTAATAGGCACTGAGAATGCAATATCACGCTAACACCAGTGGCACAGTCAGTAAATGGCCCTGCAGATTCAAGAGGTGGCCCCCACAGATTCAAGAGGTGGCCCCCACCACGTATGTAGTGTGGCACTTTGCTCCGTGTGGCACTTTGCTCTGAGGGGAATGGATTCTAGAGGTGGCCCCCACGGATTCAAGAGGTGGCCCCCACCATGTGTATGATGTGGCACTTTGTTCCGTGTGGCACTTAGTTCCATTCAAGATCCGCCGACGCTAGCACGATTGTGGGATACATCCTCGTCAATCCCGACACCAGGCGGCAAACCGCCGGACGCCGGTTTTGACTGTGCTATTAACAGGTCAACATTGCATGGGACATGGATACAGTGGGTACAGGAGTACTAGATGTCAAGTAACAGTGATACAGTCATATGCCAAGGTCCAGTAAAAGGTGTCTAGTGTGCAATCAGTCAGGTAATGCCATCAGTAATAATCAATACCTTATGCCATTTCAATTACTGGGATGCTACTGGACGGTAACAATATCAGTACAGTAATGATCAATCAGTAATCGTATACACGGTGAACAATATCAGTAACAATAACAGTAACAGTAACGGTAACAGTAACCGTGTATACGATGAACAATAGGACTGTACCGTGGTTACGGTCAAACAATCATTTCCCAGTAACTTCCAGTAATCTGAATACTAGGTTATCAGTCAGGTGTCAGGCATGACCAGTTAAGTTCAGTGCACCAATATCCAACTAAACTCTCACCTGTCTTATCATCAAAAAGGTAATCAAATCTACTAATGAACTGATAACTGCTATCTGGTAACTCTGAGTACAAGACACTGATATCAACTAGGTCACTATCACAATAACTCAATCTCTACCAACTGAATTAATCTAGTTTCTAACATCATAACAAGTCCACATCAATATCAGAATGAATCATCACTTAAGTCATTACCAATAAATGAATAACAAGTCAACACATACTGAATCGTATCAAAGTACGGGAATCATCCTCAAATAATTTATGGACTAGATTATCTACTCTTGGTACTCAACATCATCAATATATCATCTAAACAAATCCCAAATGCCAACAACGTCAATCTCATCTCAATACAGGTCAGGTTCCAATATAAGGAAAATAGATTCTGGATAACCTCTAACTCAAGATCAATCTAAATCACAACTCCACTAATTCAGTCATATCTGATTTGTCCTCAAATACTCAACTAATCAAGTCAGGTCTAATTACTGATCATCATTCTATGTAAATAATATAAGTCCAGACCAATCCCAAGTTATGACTACCAACTCATATTCCAATAGTTACATGATCGTCAAGTATCATTATACATCAAAGAATCTGATATAATAATTGTCATTCCAACATATATCCATAATCAAGCTCAGCTCTCTCACTCTAACAATTTAATCTGATTCCCGAATCCTCAAGAGTTCACACTTCTATTAAGATCAAACATGATATCCTAATACTCGGTATCACAACACATATATGTATCTAAGTTCTATTAGATCAAGTCATTATCACCAATATCCATCTCAATTACCCTCATGCTACATCCTGATTTGTCTACAACAATACTCTAGATATACATAAGATGAATATGGGGGTTCTAACATGTATCAAGAATTATGCATATCATGTCCCTATACATCCAATATGTAAAATAAACGGGAGATGACCGTCCACCTTCATTCTCGGCGATCTCCACACATAAACATGTAATCTAAGTATTCTACTCAACAATTACATCACATATAAAATAATAGCTGCGATCACTTAATAAAAGAGAGAAGGAGGAAGAGACACTCACCTGAGATCCATCTCAAGTCCGAAGCACTGAAATCATAAGGCTCCAGTAAATCTACATAAATTATTAATTAGAAATTGTTAGATTCTTTAAAAGAATATTTTAAAGAGTTTAAATCTTGGTTAATTAGTTTGGGAGTTGGAGATATGATTCTTTAGGTTTAATTAATTTAGAAGGTTTAATTTAAACCAATCTCTAATTTTTGTTAGATTTTAATAGGCTTTAAATCACTAAAATAATTAACGGGTCTAGATTTGCCATCAAGGAGAATTGGTTTTAAAGTGAGTGATTCGATTTAAGTTCGTGTTGTTATTTATCTAGAATTTTTATCATAGATGGTAGAAGCATTATAAACTATTATTTATATTTTTCTCCATTTTTTTTTGATATTTTTAGTAAAGTATTTAATAGGCAATCTCTCTTTATCTCTTTCTTTCTTTCTTTATCTTTTTCTTTTCTTTTTATTTAACACACAACAGTCCAGGTTCGGCCGGACCAGGCCTGGTCTGTTTTCTTTTTTTTTTTTTTTTTTTAAAGCCTAGGCCCAGCCCAGGCCCAAGTGGACCAGGCCAGGCCCAGGCCTTCCAGAATTTCCCTTTCCCTCTTTTTTTTTGTTTAACAGATGACTGGGCCAGTTCCGGCCCAGTCCAGAAACTTTTTTTTTTTTCTAAGTAGGCCCAACCCGGGCCTTCTAGGCCCGGGCTAGGATGAGCCCCGCACAGCAGGGCTGTGCCCTGCTGTGCCGCCTGCTCTCGGCCAAGCCGAGAGCAGTGCCTCCAATTTTTTTTTTTTTAATCGTTTGTTAAAATTCTGAAATATGTAAATCTAAATTATAAATTGGTATACTTTCACACAAATTTTTAATGGGATTTTAGATTAGGTTTTGATATCAAAAAATATTCATGGAGATCTTGGTATGGACATGATTTTAATAAACAAATTTATATCAAATAAATTTTGATAAAATAAATTACTTACTTGATCTTTGATCCCCTAGCATGCTCCTCAATTTACACTTCAAGATCCATTGCTCATGAGGAGAAAAGAAGGAAGAAGATGGACAAAGTTGGGTTTAGGGTTTTCTTGAGGTAGAAGAGGAAGAAATGTTTAGGTTCTTTGAACCTGGACTTTAATTAGGCTAGATTGCTTAATTTAGTAAGATAGGATTAGGATGAAAATTTGGATTGGAATTAAATATTTAAATTAGATTCTAGATTTGGATTTGGATTAGGATTTATTAAGATCATGATTTTGAAAATAAGATTAGGGTTAGGATTAGAATTGAGTTTTGGGTTAATGGGTAAGGATCTCATGCTAATGGGTTTTGGGATTTAATTAAAGAAATAAATAATATGAAGAATGAGAAAAATAGATAGTGGCTTATGGGCTTAGACAAAAATAGAGAAAGGGGAAAAAGAATGAAAATAAGAAGTGGGCTTGGCTCAGGTGGGCTTAGCATGAAAGGAAAATAAAATGAAATGAAAAGGAGAATGGGTTAGACTTATTGGGCTTGGAATGAAATAATAATACTATCCATTAATAATAATTTAAATTAATTAAATATAAGCAATAAGAGTTTACAAGTCATACATAATACTAAGACTAATAATGATAATAAATCAAGTTAGCAAATAATACTAAAATAACTAGTAAAATAAAATAAATACTTGTAGAAAAATAAAAATACAGTATTATTAGATTAGGGATATTACATTCTACCCACCTTAATAAAAATTTCGTCCTCGAAATTCAAATAAGGTAGGGAATGGTAAAAGAATCAAAGACCAAGAGGGAACACAATAAGAATCCACGTCGCCTCGTTGTGACACCACGATTTCGCTGCGCGCTCTGATCTCTACTACCAGCTTCAACATGGAGTAACCGATCTCAAGAGATAGAATCAGGAGGAATGAATAGGAAGGAAAGATGAAATTAAGATGGACATCCAAATCACTCTAATTGAAGTGTTGGAATCATGAATATCAACAGATCAAGAACGGAATTCCAAAGGGAGGACGATTAATTCCAAAGGAAGTCAATATTATCATATGAATAGTATATGTATATTGCAGTGTCAACATAACTGTCTCAGGTTACAGGTAGGAACTCGGTTCTCTTTTATGTCGAACCTAGGCTCTGATACCACTCTGTAACGCCCCGATCCTAAAGATACGGAGTCGTTATGGCGACGCATATACGCAAGGGGAATACCCCACGTATACACGCTAAGCCTAAGTTGTAACCTGAACAAGCTATAATCTCAACCATGAAAATCACTGCAATATGACATAAAAACTACACATGATAGCAATATGAATGACAGGAAGAAAAATGGCAGCTGAATGCAATACAGATAGAGTCATGGAGTAATAGGAATAAAGGAGAACTGAGGGTACCAGATTGAAGAGAGGGAGACAGTGTCCAACTCCTCGCAATGTGTACCAACTCATCAAATACCTGCACATTAGAAACAATCGTCCAATAGCTGGACGTGCAAACCCAGGGTCGTCAGAACGCGACCATAATGAGTGTGTGTGTAAAGGGGAAACAGCTCGTGCAGAAGAAACCATGTGCATATATAATAGTAAGAACAACTGCAGATAGGAAGACTAAATAACACAATAAATAACTGAACAGTAATATACACGATAGCAACAGGAATAAAGATAGACGACATCTGTCACAATAGTAAATGTGCAATCAATGACAAGGCGTGAAATCTATTACATGCCACTAGGTTGGTATCCAAGTCCGGTCACAGGTCTGGGTCTGGTTACAATCATGTATACAGTCATGTGTCTTAAGGCAGGGTCACAGTTCAGGGTACAATACAATGTATTCATACAAATCAATCAATAACAATCAGTAGTGTTCTACGTTATCTTCGTCACTTTCCCACCGGCGTCCCACAACATCCGACAGTTCACCCTGGAGCCCGCACATCCAGTAGAACTCATTCGAACTCCGATATGCGGGTATCATTGTTCGAATAGGGAAAGAGAATCAAATAACATGCCTCCTAGGGGTTATCATCATACAAGTGCGTGTGGATGCTAATAGGCACTGAGAATGCAATATCACGCTAACACCAGGTGGCACAGTCAGTAAATGGCCCTGCAGATTCAAGAGGTGGCCCCCACAGATTCAAGAGGTGGCCCCCACCACGTATGTAGTGTGGCACTTTGCTCCGTGTGGCACTTTGCTCTGAGGGGAATGGATTCTAGAGGTGGCCCCCACGGATTCAAGAGGTGGCCCCCACCATGTGTATGATGTGGCACTTTGTTCCGTGTGGCACTTAGTTCCATTCAAGATCCGCCGGACGCTAGCACGATTGTGGGATACATCCTCGTCAATCCCGACACCAGGCGGCAAACCGCCGGACGCCGGTTTTGACTGTGCTATTAACAGGTCAACATTGCATGGGACATGGATACAGTGGGTACAGGAGTACTAGATGTCAAGTAACAGTGATACAGTCATATGCCAAGGTCCAGTAAAAGGTGTCTAGTGTGCAATCAGTCAGGTAATGCCATCAGTAATAATCAATACCTTATGCCATTTCAATTACTGGGATGCTACTGGACGGTAACAATATCAGTACAGTAATGATCAATCAGTAATCGTATACACGGTGAACAATATCAGTAACAATAACAGTAACAGTAACGGTAACAGTAACCGTGTATACGATGAACAATAGGACTGTACCGTGGTTACGGTCAAACAATCATTTCCCAGTAACTTCCAGTAATCTGAATACTAGGTTATCAGTCAGGTGTCAGGCATGACCAGTTAAGTTCAGTGCACCAATATCCAACTAAACTCTCACCTGTCTTATCATCAAAAAGGTAATCAAATCTACTAATGAACTGATAACTGCTATCTGGTAACTCTGAGTACAAGACACTGATATCAACTAGGTCACTATCACAATAACTCAATCTCTACCAACTGAATTAATCTAGTTTCTAACATCATAACAAGTCCACATCAATATCAGAATGAATCATCACTTAAGTCATTACCAATAAATGAATAACAAGTCAACACATACTGAATCGTATCAAAGTACGGGAATCATCCTCAAATAATTTATGGACTAGATTATCTACTCTTGGTACTCAACATCATCAATATATCATCTAAACAAATCCCAAATGCCAACAACGTCAATCTCATCTCAATACAGGTCAGGTTCCAATATAAGGAAAATAGATTCTGGATAACCTCTAACTCAAGATCAATCTAAATCACAACTCCACTAATTCAGTCATATCTGATTTGTCCTCAAATACTCAACTAATCAAGTCAGGTCTAATTACTGATCATCATTCTATGTAAATAATATAAGTCCAGACCAATCCCAAGTTATGACTACCAACTCATATTCCAATAGTTACATGATCGTCAAGTATCATTATACATCAAAGAATCTGATATAATAATTGTCATTCCAACATATATCCATAATCAAGCTCAGCTCTCTCACTCTAACAATTTAATCTGATTCCCGAATCCTCAAGAGTTCACACTTCTATTAAGATCAAACATGATATCCTAATACTCGGTATCACAACACATATATGTATCTAAGTTCTATTAGATCAAGTCATTATCACCAATATCCATCTCAATTACCCTCATGCTACATCCTGATTTGTCTACAACAATACTCTAGATATACATAAGATGAATATGGGGGTTCTAACATGTATCAAGAATTATGCATATCATGTCCCTATACATCCAATATGTAAAATAAACGGGAGATGACCGTCCACCTTCATTCTCGGCGATCTCCACACATAAAATGTAATCTAAGTATTCTACTCAACAATTACATCACATATAAAATAATAGCTGCGATCACTTAATAAAAGAGAGAAGGAGGAAGAGACACTCACCTGAGATCCATCTCAAGTCCGAAGCACTGAAATCATAAGGCTCCAGTAAATCTACATAAATTATTAATTAGAAATTGTTAGATTCTTTAAAAGAATATTTTAAAGAGTTTAAATCTTGGTTAATTAGTTTGGGAGTTGGAGATATGATTCTTTAGGTTTAATTAATTTAGAAGGTTTAATTTAAACCAATCTCTAATTTTTGTTAGATTTTAATAGGCTTTAAATCACTAAAATAATTAACGGTCTAGATTTGCCATCAAGGAGAATTGGTTTAAAGTGAGTGATTCGATTTAAGTTCGTGTTGTTATTTATCTAGAATTTTTATCATAGATGGTAGAAGCATTATAAACTATTATTTATATTTTTCTCCATTTTTTTTTGATATTTTTAGTAAAGTATTTAATAGGAAATCTCTCTTTATCTCTTTCTTTCTTTCTTTATCTTTTTCTTTTCTTTTTATTTAACACACAACAGTCCAGGTTCGGCCGGACCAGGCCTGGTCTGTTTTCTTTTTTTTTTTTTTAAAAGCCTAGGCCCAGCCCAGGCCCAAGTGGACCAGGCCAGGCCCAGGCCTTCCAGAATTTCCCTTTCCCTCTTTTTTTTTTTGTTAACAGATGACTGGGCCAGTTCCGGCCCAGTCCAGAAACTTTTTTTTTTTTCTAAGTAGGCCCAACCGGGCCTTCTAGGCCCGGGCTAGGATGAGCCCCGCACAGCAGGGCTGTGCCCTGCTGTGCCGCCTGCTCTCGGCCAAGCCGAGAGCAGTGCCAATTTTTTTTTTTTTTAATCGTTTGTTAAAATTCTGAAATATGTAAATCTAAATTATAAATTGGTATACTTTCACACAAATTTTTAATGGGATTTTAGATTAGGTTTTGATATCAAAAAATATTCATGGAGATCTTGGTATGGACATGATTTTAATAAACAAATTTATATCAAATAAATTTTGATAAAATAAATTACTTACTTGATCTTTGATCCCCTAGCATGCTCCTCAATTTACACTTCAAGATCCATTGCTCATGAGGAGAAAAGAAGGAAGAAGATAGACAAAGTTGGGTTTAGGGTTTTCTTGAGGTAGAAGAGGAAGAAATGTTTAGGTTCTTTGAACCTGGACTTTAATTAGGCTAGATTGCTTAATTTAGTAAGATAGGATTAGGATGAAAATTTGGATTGGAATTAAATATTTAAATTAGATTCTAGATTTGGATTTGGATTAGGATTTATTAATATCATGATTTTGAAAATAAGATTAGGGTTAGGATTAGAATTGAGTTTTGGGTTAATGGGTAAGAATCTCATGCTAATGGGTTTTGGGCTTTAATTAAAAGAAATAAATAATATGAAGAATGAGAAAAATAGATAGTGGCTTATGGGCTTAGACAAAATAGAGAAAGGGAAAAAGAATGAAAATAAGAAGTGGGCTTGGCTCAGGTGGGCTTAGCATGAAAGGAAAATAAAATGAAATGAAAAGGAGAATGGGTTAGACTTATTGGCTTGGAATGAAATAATAATAGTATCCATTAATAATAATTTAAATTAATTAAATATAAGCAATAAGAGTTTACAAGTCATACATAATACTAAGACTAATAATGATAATAAATCAAGTTAGCAAATAATACTAAAATAACTAGTAAATAAAATAAATACTTGTAGAAAAATAAAAATACAGTATTATTAGATTAGGGATATTACATATGTACTAACTCCTCTCAAGTTTGTTGTTATGAATAGTTGGGCCTTGCCACACTCCTCACACGCGCATATGTCTGACCGGGCCGGCTTGGGCTCAGGTGGCGCCGCGTACCCATGACCTGCGAACATGAATACAGTTCAATTTAGTGGAGGTTCTTGAACCTGAAATATTTTTAGACAGTCTACAAATACTCTATTGCCAATGTTTTTGATCCACTCTCTCTACAGAAGCTACTTTTAGATTTGAATTATTTTGTATAAGATGAATTCATCTAAGCCTTTGGATTATATCTAATGGCTGAGATTACCCATCTCACGTTTAACTATTGAATCATGACTCCATATGTATATTTGCGAGGTTAAATTTTTTTATTTAAATCTCTGCAGCTTATCTTGTTTGTCATCAGCGAAGACCCTCAAGTTTCTCTCCCTCCAAATGTGTCACGTAGCCCCTCCCAGTACAAATTTAATCACCACAAAGACTTTGAGTTTAGCTGTGAAAGAGTTCTGGATGAGAGTAGCTTCAGCTACAGGGTTACTAATCTGTTGTGATAATCCCAGTTTTAACTTGCATAATGCCCATATATACCTAGAGTAAATACAATCAAAGCACAAATGGCCAATAGACTCAGGTTGTTCATTGCATAAACACACAGCAGTTGGCCTGAACAACCCCAAATAGATGCAGCCTATCTTTAGTCAAAAGCTTATCAGAGGGAGCTCTAAGTAGGAAAATTTTAATCTTCAATTACCAGGAAACCAAATGAGTTTGTGAAGCTGGGATACTTGGCCTTCTGATCTACAAATGTTCCACGCTGATCTGAGCTAAACAGGCCATTTGAGTTACCTGTCCAAATCCAGTGGTCCACAAGTTGTGCATGAATATCTGTTTTTGTCACCAACTACCAGATTGAGCCAATTACAAATGTCATTCATTGTTCTGAATAATCAAGCTTACTCGCCGCTGAGGGTAATTAGTATATTACAATCAGACCTCCCTATTAGTTCCACAACATTTCCTTCAGCCATCCACGGATCAAACCACAAAGAGGTAGTTTGACCATTGCTAATGACCTTCCTCATACACAGTTTTGGAAAGGTTCTGTTGGAGGCAATAAAGTTCCAGGTTCCAGAGTCTAAAATAGAGACAGATTCTTTCCAGAAATTATGAGACTTGATACTGCCTCCTCATCCAAGCAAGCCCACATAGAATCTGAAGTATAACATCTCCAGACTAATTTGATCTCAGCTGCAGTATTAATCTCATGTATTCTTCTAATAGCTACCCCTCCTTCCTCCTCAGGCTTCCACAGTTTATCCAAGCCCAAGCATGCATCCTATCTCTCCTAAGAAATTTGGCAAACATTCTCTCAAGCTCATTGCTGACTGAAACTGGCATAAGATAGGAGTGAATCCAATACTGCAGCATACCAAGCAGAACTGTCATGATAAGTTCCACCCTTCCAGAAAAAATGAGTGAGTGAGTCATCCAACCTTGCATTCTATTTCTGCATTTATCAATGAGTCTTGTATAATTCCTGGCCTTTAAATAATTTGTTGATAATGGTATTCCTAGGTACTTAATTGGCAGTTTTCCTTTTGCAACTACTATAGCCTCCTGCAGAACTTATTTGTTAACACAACCCTTGCTGAAAACTGCTTTACTTTTCTCTCTATTAATAGACAATCAGTGTTACGTGCTAGTTGCTCAAGAATATGATCAACTCCTTTAAGAGAAGCAATTGTTCTCTTTGAGAATATGAGCATATCATCTGCAAACAGTAGGTGAGAAACCACCAGCTCCTCTCCTCATTGGCTTGACCTTCCCTGTTGCTAAGAGAGGTCCATATAAATAGAGAGAAACTCCAAGATAATCACAAAAATATGAGACAGGCGTAGAGAGAGAGAGAGAGAGAGAGAGAGAGAGAGAGAGCAAAAACAGGAGACAGAGTTTTTTTAACTCTATGACAGGACTTCGATCGATCGCCGGTTGACTGACAAGCACAAGGCTTGATCGGTCGACCGAACGTTCGACCGATGTTGCATGAGAAACGGGAACCCAGTTGAGTCGGTTGACCAATATTTCTAGTAACTCCTATAATGCCAGAAGACTTTGTGCGGTTGACCACAATTGGGTCAGAACTGTGTCTGGACCCGACCTGGAGCAATTTTGGATTTTCTTCTCCTCCCCTAAATAGAGGAAGTAACCCATTGTTAGGGTTAAGGTTTTCTGAGTGTGTTTTTGAGAGAACTAATTGTATTCCTCTTGTAACTTGCATATATCAATAGATCTCTCTTTCTCTCCTGCCTCAAGGACGTAAGCATCTTACCGAATCTCGTAAATCCTTATCTCCCTCTCTCTTGTGCATATTTGTGCTTTTAGGGTTTGTGTTCTTGGCTTGTTCCAGCCCCAACAAGTGATATCAGATCTCTAGGCAACGCTTGGGCTTCGTTTGATGGAGTGGATCTTGATTTGGAGCTTGGTTCTTGAAGATCTCAAGCTTGGAGTGGATAAAAATCAGATTTTAATTGTGTTGAATCTAATCTTCTTCAATTTGGTGGAGAGATTAATTAAAACTTTTCTTAGGATTTCAATTGAAAGTAAAATCCTATCTTTATCTCGTAGATCATTCCATAGTTGTTATTCTTGCGTAGTTGGTTGAATTAGAGTAGAAATGGCGGAAGAAACATCTGGTGGGGAGTAGTTTTTTTGTTGTGAAGAATATACAAAATTATCACCATACAAAAAGTGATGTGATGAAGTTTGATAGCACAAATAATTTTCGTTTGTAGAGATTTGAGGTGTTGGATGCGCTAAATGTGCAAAATTTGTAGGATGCTCTCGAATTGCAAGAGAGGCCGGAAGAGATGGAAGAGAAAATTTAGAAGAAAATGAATAGAACAGCTTATGGAGTGAATAGGCTATGTTTATTACAAGACCTAAAATATGATGTGATGAATGAGACTTCTGCAAAAAAGATATGTAAGACCCTTGCGAGCAAATACTTGACGAAGAGCGTCGAGAATCGCTTGCATTTGAAAAGGAGACTGTATCATTTCCAATTGAAGAGGGGGTTTCAATTAGTGATCATATCAACACTTACACAAAACTTCTAGCAGATCTAGCAAATATTGATGTTGTGATAGATAAGGAAGACAAAGTTTTAGTCTTGTTGAGTTCTCTCCCCGATGAGGGATACGAGATATTTGTCCTTATCTTGATAAATGAAAGAACATCACTGAACTATAGTGAGGTCACAACCGCCCTTATAAATCTCGAGTTAAGAAGAAAAGATAAGAAATTCTTTGGCAGTACATCAGTGGAGGCATTAACCATGAGAGGAAGAAGTCCAAATCAAAGAGGAGAATATCGTGGTAGATCAAAATCTAGGTCACGATATGACAACCATAGTTTGACCTATGATCAGTGTGCATTTTGTAAACAAACTGGTCATTGAAAGAAGAAAAACAACTGAAAGAGAAGTCAAGAAAACCATCAGAGGTGAATGTCGCCAAGTCAGATGAGAATGGATCTAATTCTTCTGCTTTCTCAATCTCTATCACACTGTCAACATGTTACTCAGATGGTTCAGAGTGACTATTAGATACGGGGGTTACCTATCACTTATGTCCCAGGAGAGAATGGTTTTCTAGTTTAGAGAAGTTGGACGTTGCATAATAATCATGGGAAATGACGCTGCATGTCAGATGATTGGGATAGGTACCATTCGAATCAAGGTGTTCGATGGTGTGGCTAGACATTTGATGGATGTGAGATATGTCAGATGAAAAAGAACATCATCTCAATTGGAGTTGTGGAGTCGAAAGGGCTCAAGGTGACGTTAGAGAATGAAATTCTCAAGGTCATAAAAGGGTCCTTGGCTGTGATGAAGGAGACCAGAGACAGGAACTTTTATTACTTAAAGGGTAGTACAGTCACAAATTCTTTGATTGCTTCAGTGGTTTCAGATGAGAATGCTACTCAGTTATGGCATATAAGACTTGGTCATGCATGTGAGAAATCTATGCAAGCCTTGCAGAGCAAGGTTTATTGAAAGGTGTAAAGACCTGCAAGTTAAAATTCTATGAGCACTGTGTATTGGGTAAGAAGACCAAGGTAAGTTTGGCGCTACAATTCACCGTATAAAGAAAATTCTTGATTATGTGCATACAGATGTTTGGGGTCCCTCTAAGAATACATTTCTTTAATGAAAACACTATTTTATCTCCTTTGTAGATGATTACTCTAAGCGGAATCGGGTGTACACCATGTCGCATAAAGCGAAGTCTTAGGTATCTTTGTGGAGTGAAGAAGGAGAATGGAGTTACAAACTGGCAGAAAGGTCAAGATTCTCAGGTCCGATAATGGAGGAGATTACAAGAGTGATCCATTTCTGCAGTTGTGCCGTGATGAAGGTATTGAGCAATACTTCACAGTTAGAAAATCTGTGCAACAGAATGGGGTGATAGAAAGATTTAATCATACTTTGCCAGAGAAGATACGATACTTGTTGTCAAATAGTGGATTGAACAAGTCTTTTTGGGCTGAAGCGATGACCTATGCGAGTTATCTTATAAATAGATTGCCATCATCTGCGATAGAAGGAAAGACTCCAATGGAAATGCGGTCGGGCAAAGCTGCTACAGATTATGAAATGCTCTGTGGTTTGGATGTTCAGTTTATTATCATGTGAGTAATGGAAAGTTGGAGCCACGAGCAAGAAAGGCTGTGTTTTTAAGGTTCAAAAGGGAGTGAAAGGATACAAGCTATGAGATCCTAAAGACTGGAAGATAGTTTTGAGCAAAGATATCACTTTTGATGAGTCTTTTATGGTGAGGACTTCAAGCTCTCAGCAGGTAGAGAGTGGCCAGACCAAGAGAATATCGAAAAGGGTAGAGAGTGATGCATCTTTACCATCTTCAGATAGTACTGTATCGTTTGGGGTGCCGACTGTTGTGACACAGTTCGAGCATCATGTATAAAAAGAGAAAGATATAGATGATTGTAGGCTGTCTAAAAATCACTAAAAATAAGTCATCAAAAAGCAGAATCCAAACTCTAGACGCAAGGCTAATCATCGCCACCAGCGTGGCACCAAGACGCGAGGGTTGAAACCCGCGTCTCAACATCACTGCAATGACCAAGACGCAGAGCATGAAAATTATGTCTCAACATTACTGCAGTATCAAGACGCGAGGGTTGAAACTCGCGTCTCAACATCACTGTAAGAACCAAGACGCGGAGCATGAAAGCCGCCTCTCAGCATTATTGCAGTACCAAGACGCAGAGTCCAAAGCCCGCGTCTCACGTGAAGCTTGACGTAGAATTAGAAGCTCGCGTTTCTTAAGCTTCACCTCAATGGCAAAACGTGAGGCCCAAAGCCTGCGTCTCAGTTATAACTGCCCTCATTACTGGGTCAATTATTATCCATGTAATGAGAGAGTTAACCTCCATTATGAAGTGTTTTAAGGGACACTTTTACCCCCTGAAGCCTCTATAAATAGCCCAATTTGCTATGGAAGAGGGATCGGAAAAAATCTGGTCAGAAGAACTTTGTTGTAAGCCGTAGAAAGACCAAGATCTCTAGCTAAAACAACAAGAGAGTTCAATTTTTTTAACAACTTGCTGCGTATAAGTTTATTTCTGCCTACAATCTCTTTGAGATTCTGGTTGGACAGAAACTGTGTTACTTCGTCCACCATCCAAAGAGAGGATTCCCAAGAGGTCTTGACGTTTGCTCGGTCAACGAAAATAAGATTCACTTTCCATCGCCACATCAAGACCCGGCATTAAACAAATGAGAGATTTGAGTTTGAATATCTCTCCTCTGTTGTGAAAGGATTATTGATCCGCTGTAATTTTCTTTACTATCAAATAAAAATTTACCCCTCGATCTTCAATTTTTCCTCATCAAACAAGAGATGGCTTCATCACACAAGAGATCGTGTCAAACCCACTGAGGAGGTCTGGACTGCGTATCTAGACACTCACCACGATCATCTCTGGTGGCTTCAAAGGGGTTTATAGTACACTCACGAAGACCATACTCTAGATAAGATCAATCTCAGAGTATCTCAAATGATTGTCAGTCCAATCATGAGACGTATGAATTCAACCAGAGTCCAAAGTATTTTGAAATTCGTCCCAGTCAACCGTGAAATATCGAAAACTTTGGAGGGGGTTCTGTAGGCTGTCTAAAAATCACTGAAGACAAGTCATCAAAAGTAGAATTCAAGCTGCAGACGCAAGGCATTATCGCCACCAGCGCAGCACCAAGACGCGAGGGTTGAAACCCGTATCTTAACATCACTGTAATGACCAAGATGAAGAGCATGAAAACCTCGTCTCAGCATTACTGCAGTGTCAAGACACGCGGGTTGAAACCCGCGTCTCAACATCACTGCAAGGACCAAGACGTAGAGCTTGAAAGCCGCGTCTCAATATTATTGCAGTACCAAGACGCAGAGTCTCAAGCCCGCGTCTCACGTGAAGCTTGACGCAGAATTGAAAGCTCGTGTTTCTCAAGCATCACCTTAATGGCAAAATGCGAGGCTCAAATCTCGCGTCTCGGTTATAACTGCCCTCATTACTGGTCAATTACTGCCCACGTAATGAGGTAGTTAACCCCCATTATGGAGTGTTCTTAGGGGACACTTTTTCCCCCTGAAGCCTCTATAAATAGCCCAATTTGCTATGGAAGAGGGATCAGAAAAATTTGGTCAGAAGAACTTTGATTGTAAGCCGTAGAAAGACCAAGATCTCCAGGTAAAGAAAGAGAGAGTTCAACTTTTCTAACAACTTACTGTGTACAAATTTATTTTTTCCTACAATCTCTTTGAGATTCTGGTTGGACAGAAGCTGTGTTACTTCGTCCACCATCCAAAGAGAGGATTCCAAGAGGTCCTGACGTTCACCCGATCAACGAAAAATAAGATTCACTTTCCATCGCCACATCAAGATCCGGCATTAAACAAAGGGGAGACTTGAGTTTGAATATCTCTCCTCTCTTGTGAAAGGATTATTGATCCGCTGTAATTTTCTTTACTATCAAATAAAGAATTTAACCCTCGATCTTCAATTTTTCCTTATCAAACAAGAGATGGTGACTCCGCTTGGGACTACTTTCTCTACCCATGAGCAAGTTGTGGCGCAAGGTGACGTCACCTATATGGAAAAAATGGTCGAATCACTCATTGTCGAGTTCGATCAGGAAAAGTATGAAGAGTTCCTCTCTTCTGCCTCTAGGAACCCTAGGGCGCGGCAGTACTGCAAGGTCTCTTCGGGACCCGCTCTCAAGTTCGCTCTGAGACCCCTTCAGGCGCGACTGGCAAGAAGGATATCGTGACTAACCGCATCATACGTAACACCCGCGTCAACGTCTCCCACGAGACCCGCGAGGATAGCATTGCTGATGCTCAGCCCGCTCATGCCCGTCCTCTCCCTCAGCTCCAGGTTACCAGGGGTACCCAATAACCCGTACGGCGTAATCGGAACGCTGAACGTCGACAGAGGCGACGCGCGCGTCAACTATAGACGCAAGAAGCTGGACAACTATCTATCCAGCAGATACAGGACGTGAGGTTCAAACCCGCGTCTCTTCTGAATCACGTCAGACGCACGAAGTTCGCGTTTGGAAACCTAAACACGAAACCCACCAGGCCTGCGTTTCTGAAGCTCCACTTCCCAAACGCGACGTTTAGCAGCGCGAGGTCCGTGCCTCTGATTCGAGACACGAGACCCGCGTCTCTACAGTTACACGCGGGACCCAGAAGGCCTATGTTTCTCAAGTATCATTAGCCAGATACGACAATCAGTAACGCGAGGTCCACATCTCTTCTAAGCAGAGGCGCAAGACCCACGTTTTAGAGCCAAAGCGACGTGAGCTTCGCGTCTCAGAACCCTGCGTCTCAGCTTTGTGACGTAAGGATAACTCTCAGAAGTTGAAAAGCCCTCGACAACCCGTGGCTGTTCTCTTTGGTCCTCCTCTGACAGATCTAAGATATTATTTGACGAAGAAAAGGAGTGCTAATCAGATCACTCCATCTTGTTGCTGTGAACGACTCATCACGGCAATGCTCTCTGAATGCTGCTACAGCTTACATACAAGCAAACAGTCGGTGTTCAGACGATTGACCTCAACCTCCCGATCAGCCAAGAAGTGTCGCTCTCACAGAAAGGGAGCCTTCTCTGACATGGAGTACCCTAAAGTCACCGCAAACAGGTAAGCAGAAGTAGGAAAAAATAACCGACAGTCAGTTCCGATGAGTCTGACACAGAACCAGAAGGAGTGTATCGGCATACTCGCACTCGGACTGGTGCGGTCGCCCCGATCAACTACAGTGCTCTAGCTCGGGGCATTGAAGTAAATGAATCACATTCCGCCGTTATAGAATCGCAGGCCTCGAACTCTTCCATAGAGAAGGAAGCCTTCGCGTACATGACAAATACTCCTGAGGAGACGGCCAGGCGCTTTGAACAACAAGCCTAGGTCCAAGAGGAACAATTCGATAAGATTCATGCTCAACAAGAATCCATCGATTCCCTCAAGCAGATGCTTGCACAATTGCTTGAAGACAAGAGGAAATCAACCGACAAAGCTTCTTCTAAGAAGGCTAAAGGCAAACGGAAAGAAGGAGAAAGCTCATCTTCCATACATATCGAGGAGGAACAATCTAATTCTGAGTCGTCTAAATCCTCGTCTAAAGAGGAAGGCAACCCAGAGAATGGGGGTATTCATTCTAAAAGAATGAGTCAATTGGAGCAGCGTCTGGAAGCCCATGCCAACCGAAAAGGCCTCCAAGAAGCAGGAGTGGTCCGGCCATATCCGACCGAGTGGGATCTTGTCTCATACCCTCCTAAGTTCAAAACTCCAACCCTACAGGCTTTCGACTGGCAAAATGGGCCATACTGCTATCCCATATGAGATGCGCTTTCAACCATAAAAAGCTGTGAAGGGACAAGCGGTGGCCGATTTCCTAGTTGAGCACCTGATCCGAGAGCAACCGAACTTTACGAGGTACTCCCAGACGAAGTCGCTGAAGTTTGTACAACCCAGATATCTTTTGAAAGACAGGTGTGGCAACTCTTCTTCGACGGGGTATTAAGAATAGGTCCGCAAGGGCATGTCATAGCAGGAGTGGGGGTAGTACTGGTCTCCCCACAGAACTATGTGATCCCTCGAGCATTCTCATTAACCGAGCCCTGTTCCAACAATGTAGCAGAATACAATGCCCTCTTGATTGGGATGCAAATCGCCGATGAGATTGGTGTTAAAAATTTCGAAGCATACGATGACTCTAAACTCATCGTTAACCAAGTTCGCGGGGAGTACGAAATCAAACATAAAGACTTAGTACCCGATTACAATGCAACTATTCACATGGCCGTGAGGTTCAAAAATTTTTACATCGACCATGTACCACACCAGCAAAATGCGCACGCAGATGCACTGGCATCTCTCGCTGCCTCTTTAGCCCTTCCAGCTGGAGTAGTAGAGAAAAAACTTGTTTACAACTACGACTTGTATTGCCTAAGAGTCGTTTATGAAGATCACCGAAAGCCGACAGGTGTAGGCTGTCTAAAAATCATTAAAAGACAAGCCATTAAAAAGGCAGAGTTTCAGGTTCTAGACGCGGACTAATGATGGCCATCCGCGTCTCAGCATCAAGGCGTGAGAGTCCAAACCCGCGTCTCAGCATCAAGGCGCGTGGGCTCAACACCCGCGTCTCAACATCAAGGCGCGAGGACTCAACACCCGCGTCTCAACCTCAAGGCGCGTGGGCTCAACACCCGCGTCTCAACATCAAGGCGCGTGGGCTCGACACCCGCGTCTCAACCTCAGGGCGCGAGGGTCCAAGGCCCACGTCGCGGTTATAACCGCCCTGGTTATGGGGCCAGTCACCGCCCACATAGCGGGGAAGTTAGCCCCTCATTGTGGAGCATTTTTAGGGAGCACTTCACCCCTGAAACCTCTATAAATAGCCCCGCCGCTATAAGGAAAGGGGGACACGACACAAGAAACAAGAGATAGACAACAGACTACACACAGGCAGACAGAGAGAGAAGCAAGAGAGAGCTCAACTCTTCAGCAAGCTTGCTGCGTACAAGTTGCTCTTTGCCTACCTTCTCTTTGAGAGTTTTGGTAGACAGAGCTGTGCTACTCCTTCTACCAGTCGAAGAGAAGATCCCCGAAAGTCTAGACGGTCACCCGGTCAACGGAGAAAAAGATTCACTCTCCATCGCCACTTGAAGAACCCAGCCTTAAACAAAGGGAGGATTCAAGACTCAACATCCTCCCTCCCTTGTAACCGGAATACTAGTCCGTTGTAATTTTTCAATTTGATTCAAGGAAATCTTACATCGAGCTCGTACCTTCTCCGTGTGCGTACAAGAGATGGCGACTCCGCTGGGGACTTCATTTGTTACCGACGAGCAAATCGTGGCGCAAGGTGACGTCCTCCGTAAGGGGAAGATGGTCGAATCGCTAGTTGTCGAGTACGACCAGGCGAAGTACGAAGAGTTCCTCTCTTCCGGCTCCAAGAGCCCAAGGACCCGCGTCTGCCGCAGGGTCTCGATGGGGAATGGCCCCGAAGCCCGATCTGAGGCTCTCTCGGGCGCCGCTGCTGCCAACTGTGCCAAGCAGGATACACGCGCCAACGCCTCTCAGGAGGCCCGCGTGGTCTCAAGAACAACTGACGTTGCGACCAACCGCGCCGCTCGGAACACACGCGTCAGCGTCTCTCAGGAGACCCGCGTGGTCAAAATCTCTGGTGTCCAGCATCAGGTCGTCGTTGGTCTCTCTCCACCTCCACGACGCAACCGAAATGCTGAGCGTCGTCAGAGGAGGCGTGCGCGTCAGCTTCAAGTTGGAACTTCTGATTGTCCAACTGAGGCTGCACGCAGCGCACAAACTGGCGTCTTAGCTGCGCCGCATCCAGCACGCGAAGTCTGCGTTTGGCGGCCCAAACGCGAGACTCCCCAAGTTAGGTCCTCTGAAGACCAACTTATCAAACGCCAAGGTGAAACCTCTGCGCCTCGTCAAGCGCAAGAGGCACGCCCCCATAGGCGTGGGCCCAGCAACCCACTCTCTCTCAAACTCTTCTGCCCCGACGCACTAAGCGGCAACGCGACAATCGCGTCTCGTCTCAACAGAGACGCCAGACGCGCGTCTTACAGCCGCGGCGCGAAAGTCGCGTCCCTGAAACCCGCGTCCAGACTGTACAGCATATGGATGCCTCCCGTCTTCGACGTTGCGAGGTTAATCTCTTTGATCCCCCTCCCGTGGATCTGAGGGATTACTTGACGAAGAAAAGAAGTGCCAATCAGGTCACTTCATCATGTTGCTGCCAACGGCTCATCTCTATGCTCTCCGAGTGCCGTTGTGGTTCAAGTGTGCACCAGCAGTCTTTAGTTAGACAGCTGACCCTGATACCCCCGTCAGCCAAAAGAAGACGCTCTCATAGGCGGAGGATGTTCTCTGACGCTGAATACCCAGAGCTCACTGCGAATATGACAAGCAGGAGCAGAGGAAAACAGCCTGCAGTCAGCTCTGACGAGTCTGACTCTGAACCGGAAGGAGTGTATCGACACACTCGTACCCGGACCGGGGCCATCCCCCCGATTGATTATAATGCCCTAGCCTGGGGCATCGAAGTGAACGACTCTCACTCTGCAGTAGCAGAATCGCAGGCCTCAAACTCTTCCATAGAGAAGGAGGCCTTCATCTACATGACAAACACTCCTGAGGAGACGGCCCGACGCCTGGATCAGCAAGCCCAGTTCAGAAGGAACAACTCGATATGATTCTTGCTCAACGGGAATCTATCGACTCTCTCAAGCAGATGCTTGCGCAGTTGCTCGAAGACAGGAAGAAATCTCCCCCTAAAAAGTCTAAGGGCAAGAAAAAAGAGGGAGAAAGCTCGTCTTTTGTGCACCTTGATGGAGAGAAGCCCACCTCGACCTCGTCCAAATCCTCGTCGCAAGGGAAGGACGACCAAAATCAGGGGAAGATTCATTCTGAAAGAATGAATCAATTAGAGCAACGCCTTGAGGCCCTCATTAACCGTAAAGACCTCCAGGAAGCGGGAGTGGTCCGGCCTTATCCGGCTGAGTGGGACTTGGTTCCATACCCGCCCAAGTTTAAGGCTCCAACCCTCCAAGCATTCGATGGGAAGGGGTCACCCAACCAACACCTCTACTACTTTAAATCCCAAACAGGGAATGTAGTAGACAATGATGCCATCTTGGCACGTCTGTTCATTGGCACCCTGAAAGGGCTCACCTTCGAATGGTTTATGAAACTCCCGGAGGGCTCCATTAAGAACTGGGATGATTTGGAGAAGCTATTCCTAATGCGCTTCTTCGAAGACGACTCAGAAGTCACGATGCCCACCCTTTTGGCTACCAAACAGCGAAAGGGAGAGTCCGTCAAATCTTTCGTGGAAAGATTTCGGAATGTGGCACTCCGATGTCTGAGCGGCATGACCCAGGTCACCCTGGTAGAAACATGCCGCCACAATCTCCAAACCTCACTCCTTTCTCAAATAGGAGTTGCTGAAAGCCGCACCTGGAAGCAGTTGGTCCAACAAGGTGAACAGGCTGAGGAGATTGTTGCCCGCGTCAGGACAGAAGAAGGGAAGCCGCGGCCAGAGAGGTCAACCAGGCGTGCGCCAGACACATCACTCCAGACAAAGCGGAAGGATAATTTGGCAACGGAGACCAAATCTCCGGCCAAACCTCAACCGGTCAAGGCGAGTGGCTCTTCAAGCCAGCCACGCGCCAACAAGCAGTATTCTTTCAAGGAGGAACATGTCGATTCGCTCTTTAAGCTACTCAACAAGAGCAATAGACTGAAGCTCCCTGAAGCCAGGCGCCCTGAAGAAGTCGGTAAAACCGACAATCCCAATTACTGCTTATACCACAGGATGTTGGGACACCCCACCAAAAGCTGCTACGTCTTCAAGGACATCCTTCAGGCCCTGATTGACGCGGAGGTATTAAAACTCCGACCAGAGCAGAAGAAGGTGACGGCTAACATGACGTCAGTTCTCCAGTTCGGAAGACAACCCCCAACGCCTTCGGGGGTGGTCCCTGTTCCGAAAGGAGAGCTAAGGGTGGTCAACACAGATCCTCACCAGCAACAAGAGAAAGGCCTAATACCTATTCCTACGCCTCGAGGGGAAATCATGTGGGTCCACCCTGACCTTGTTGACGCCCAGCAATGGACTACTGTAACTAATAAGAAGTCCAAGGGCAAGGCAAAGGCGTCATCCTGCAATGTGGTGTGTGCCTCTTCTCGAGAAGCGGATACCGATATTCCTTCGCTAACCGACTCGGAAGAGGAGACAATAGTTCTGGCCGCAGAACCCGGTCAGCTGGTGGCGGAAACCCGCTCAGGACAGTCCTACTTGAAGCAGTATGGCGAAACGGCGGCAACCCCTCCACAACCAGCTGCAGAGCCAACCAAGCCCTCCACAAAACAACCCGTGGAGAAACAGAAGGAGATTCGATTTTCTCGAGCCCTTCAAAAGGGCATCGCGGAAGGATCTACGGCGCCTTACCGCTTTGATGTTCTGGCTCAATTGGCCAACATCCCGGCGCGGATTACCCTGTATGAGCTTCTTAGGCTGTCGAAGTCAACCAGAGAAGCTCTACAAGAGGCTCTGGCAAATGTTGAGGTCTTCATGACCCAGGTGCCAAAGGAGGAAGATGTAGAGAATTGTCTCCACACCTCCCAGAATGCCCCCTGCATCACCTTCACGGCAGAGGATATGCAGGTTAAAGGGAAGCATGATCGACCCCTGTACTTCACAGGGTATATTGGATCATCCGAAGTGAACCGCATTCAGGTAGATCCAGGATCCGCGTTGAGCATCATGCCTCGCCGGGTCATGCAACATCTGGGCATTCCTACTCATCGTTTGAACCCTACCCAGACAACTATCTATGGGTTCAATGCCAACGGGACCCGTCCGATGGGGAAGATCAAGCTTAAATGCCAGATTGGAAGTTTAAAGTTGGAAGTGACATGCTACGTCATTGATGCCGACACTTCCTACAACCTATTGCTGGGACGACCGTGTATTCACCGCAACTCCATCGTTCCTTCCACTCTCCATCAAGTCATGAAATACATTGACGAGGGTGGAAAGGTGCAGACGTTGATTGCCGAAAGGCATCCATTCAAAGGGGTCGAGAATTATTTCACAGACTTCTTACTGTACCAAGATCCCGTGGAGACGGATGAAGTCCCGCAACCAGAGGAGCCAGACTCTGGAAACGAAGCTGACACCGAGCCTGAAAAAGAAGAGTACTTATGGGAGTTGGAACCACTTGTAACAAGCATTGATAAGCTCGATGTTAATAATACCACCGACGACGTAGGCGGTTGGTACATTAATGAATAATTAGATTTAGCGTATTTTTCTGTGTTTGCTTCTGATTCAGTACCGTCAGACACTAGCACCGAAGTAGATGATGATCTCTGGTCGGCAATGGATGCTTTGACATCATTGCATGTGCCAGTGAAATCGTCCTTCGAGACATACCAAGATAATGGTAATGCGCAAGAATCTATATTTATGGTTCCAGCAAGACGGAAAGGCCAAAACCAATTCTTTTTGGGCGAATCTCGTCTGAACCAACGCCCCACGAAGAATCGAAAGGCGAGGAGGAATCCCCTCAGTTCAGTCATTATGAACCAAAAACACTCAAAATGATGAAATGCATGGGATATGACCTAACAAACAGACCCGGGTTGAACTTCGGCAAAGGAAGGAGAACGCTACTTCGATCCTTTGTGCCGAAAGGAAAAACCCCCGATTATTATCATCGGACGCGCAGGGGGTTGGGCTATGTATCAACTCCGACTCCATCAGCCTCTGATTCTGGGGGCTCATTTGGCCATAAATACTCTTCAGGCACGTCATCATGGGAGTCAGATGCTAGTGTCGGCAACATTTTCAAAGAACTTTCGGTGAACATGGTTTCAACAAGCCATCTGGAAGATGAAGATGAAGAAATGATCCGATCTGATGCAGATCCTTGGGTCAGACATTTAAACACTCTTTGGGACACCCACTTTGAACAGCGCGAACCACCCACAGAAAACAAGATTGTTCAGATTAATCTAGGAGATGAGGCCAACCCTAAGCCCATCTTCATAAGCGACGGCCTGTCACCGTCGGAGAAAAAGGATCTAATATCTCTTGTTCAAGAGTACAGAGATGTCTTCGCTTGGAATTACGAAGACATGCCTGGACTTGATCCTCAGGTGGCTATGCACCGCCTCAACATCAATCAGGACGTAAAGCCTGTTAAACAACAATAGCGACGGTTCCGTCCAGAAATAATGGAGGCGATTCAATCGGAGGTCAGAAAGCTCATAGATTCTGGCTTCATCAGGGAAGAGCAACATCCCGATTGGGTAGCCAACATCGTCCCCGTTGCTAAGAAAAATGGAAAGACCCGGATCTGCATCGACTTCCGTGATCTAAACGAGGCTTGTCCCAAAGACGAATTCCCATTGCCAATCACAGACGTCATTATTGACAATACCTGCGGATTCGAACGAATGTCCTTCATGGACGGATTCTCAGGATACAATCAAATCAAAATGTATCCTGACGACGAAAAGCACACCTCCTTCAGGACACCATTGGGGGTTTATTGCTATACCGTCATGCCCTTCGGACTGAAGAATGCGGGGGCAACCTATCAGAGGGCCATGAACGCCATTTTTCAGCAGCAAATACGCAAAACGGTAGAATGTTATATTGATGATATTGCGGTAAAAAGTCGCACTAAGGGTGATCACATAGCTGACCTGAAGGTGGTCTTCGACATCATGCGGGCTCATCGATTGAAGATGAATCCCACCAAGTCCTTCCTGGGGGTGGCCAGTGGTAAATTCTTAGGATTCATTGTAACCTCCACCGGGATCCATTTGGACCCGAAAAAGGTTCAAGCTATCCAGGAGATGCAGCCCCCAAGAAATCTTAAGGAACTCAGGGGATTACAAGGACGATTGGCGTACATCCACAGGTTCATCTCAAACCTCTCTGGAAGATGCCAACCCTTCGCTAAGTTAATGAAAAAGGGTGTCTCGTTCGTTTGGGACGACGCTTTCCAACAAGCGTTCGAGGAAATCAAGCAATACCTCACTCAACCACCAGTCCTTGCAGCTCCGGTATCCGGAAAGCCTTTCCTGGTGTATGTCCGAGCAATGGATCATTCTTTGGGAGCTCTACTAGCTCAACATGATGATCAAGGACGTGAGCAAGCGATCTACTATCTGAGTAGAACAATGATCGGAGCCGAACATCGGTATAACCCGATCGAGAAGGAATGTTTGGCATTAGTATTCGCCATTCAGAAAATGCGACACTACCTGGTAGGCCAAACTATAAATGTCATATCAAAAGTCAACCCCCTGAGGTTACTTATGACTAAGCCTTCATCATTGAACGGCCGGCTGGCAAAATGGGCCATATTGCTATCCCAATATGAGATGCACTTTTTACCACAAAAGGCTATTAAGGGTCAAGCGATGGCGGATTTCCTAGCTGAGCACCCAGATCCGAGGGCAGCCAAAGTCTACGAGGATCTCCCAGATGAAGTTGCTGAAGTCTGCCTAACTCAGACATCGTTCGAAAGTCAAGTATGGCAACTTTTCTTCGACAGTGCATCGAGAACAAGCCCAAAGAGACATACAGTAGCAGGGGTAGGAGTAGTACTCGTCTCACCACAGAATTATGTGATTCCCCGAGCCATCTCGCTTACCGAATCTTGCTCTAACAATGTAGCAGAATACAACGCTCTTTTGATTGGGATGCAGCTCGCCGATGAGATTGGCGTTAAAAATCTCGAGGCATATGGCGACTCTAAACTCATTGTCAGCCAAGTTCGCGGGGAGTACGAGGCCAGACATGAGGACCTAGTACCCTACTACAACGCAACTATCCGCATGGCCGAAAGGTTCACAAACTTCTACATTGACCATGTACTGCGCAGGCAAAATGCGCACGCAG
This sequence comes from Agave tequilana, assembly GCA_038442645.1. NCBI lineage: Eukaryota > Viridiplantae > Streptophyta > Magnoliopsida > Asparagales > Asparagaceae > Agave > Agave tequilana. The sequence continues at coordinate 7,402 of JAVJIF010034290.1, read as the reverse complement.
ATGCACTCGCATCCCTCGCGGCCTCCTTAGCTCTTCCAGCTGGAGCAATGGAGAAAGTATTCGTCTACAGCCACGACCTGTATTGCCCGAGAACTGCCCTCGAAGACTATCAGGAGTCAAAGGGAGAGTGTCAAGGCAAAGAAGTGCTGGAATTGTCAACCGGGCCAGAGCTTAAAGACTGGCGATTCCCCTATATCGACTATGTCTTGTACGACATCCTGCCTGAGGACGCCAAGGAAGCGGCTGCCATTCGAAGGAAAGCCCCTAAATTTTACTACAATGCGATTACACGAACATTGTATCGTCGATCGCATGACGGGATCCTGCTCCGGTGCCTCTCACCAAAGGAGGCTCAAGAGGTATTAAAAGAAGCCCACGACGGCATGTGTGGAGCCCACCAACCTGGCCCAAAATTGGCACATCGACTCCAAAGGTTGGGTTACTATTGGCCCAAGATGATTGCCGACGCCGTCACTTATGCTAAAAGATGTCACGCTTGCCAGGTGCATGGCGATTTCATCCATCAAGCACCAGAGTACCTCCACTCTACGACCTCTACCTGGCCATTTGAAATGTGGGGATGGATGTAGTTGGCCCTATCAGCCCACCATCATCAAAAGGACATCGTTCATTTTGGCAATAACCGATTATTTCTCTAAAGGGGCGAGGCCATCCCTTTGAAGGAGATAAAATCGTCTAACGTGATCAAGTTCGTAAAGCATCACGTCATTTACCGTTTTGGTGTACCTCGGCGAATTGTCCATGACAATGGACCCCAGTTCATCAGCCAGACTTTCCAGAGATTCTGCGCTAAGTTCAGAATCCAGAGTGTGTCCTCAACGGCATACTATCCTGTCGCTAATGGCCTCACAGAAGCTTTCAATAAGACCATTGGCAAGCTTCTCAAGAAATTCGTATCGAAAAGTCAACGGGACTGGGACGACAAGTTAGGTGAATGCTTATGGGCCTATCGCACAACTGTGCGAACCCCGACTAAAGCCACGCCGTTTTCTTTGGTATACGGGTGTGAAGCCGTGCTTCCACTAGAAATCCAAATTCCATCTCTACGCGTCGCCTTGACAGCAGAGATGACAACAGAGGAGAAGCATCGACAGCGACTCCAAGAATTGGAAGCCTTAGACGATAAGCGTCTGCAGGCCCAACAGCAAATCGAGCTCTACCAGGCTCGAATTACCAGAGCCTTCAACAAGAAAGTTAAAATGCGAACTTTCAAGAAAGGCGATCTTGTCTTAGCCGTCAGAAGACCCATGGTAATGACGCACAAGACAAAAGGAAAATTCCAACCCAAATGGGAAGGGCCATTTGTAGTAGAGTCAGTCTACTTAAATGGGTCATATCGTCTCATAACTTCAAATGGCGATACACGCATGATGCCGATCAATGGCAGATTCTTGAAGAAGTACTATCCTAATAGTACTCTGTAGGCTGTCTAAAAAATCACCAAGACAAGCCACCAAAACGCAGAGATCCAAGACCCAGACGCAAGGCTAAATGTGACAATCAAGACGCGAAAGTCCAAACCCGCGTCTCAGCATTAGGCACGCGGGCCCGACACCCGCATCTCAGCCTCAAGACGCGAGAGTCCGAACCCGCGTCTCAGAACCAAGACGCGTAGGGTCCAAACCCGCGTCTCAACCTCAAGGCGCTAGGGTCCAGACCCGCGTCTCGGTAACAACCACCCCGATTATGGCGCCGTTCACCGCCCATGTAGCGGGAAAGTTGGCCCTCATCGTGGAACACTTTTAGGGACACGATCACCCCCTAAAACCTCTATAAATAGCCCCGTCACTATGAAGAGAGGGAAACTTTTGGAGGGGGGCGATCAGCATCAAGGTCAAACTTCTGGCAATCAGCAACAAGAGGGCGACACAGAGAGAAAAGAAGCAGGTCAACTCTTCAGCAAGTTCGCTGCGTACGAGCTAGCTTTCGCCTACCTTCTCTTCGAGAGTTTTGGTAGACAGAGCTGAGTTACTCTTTCTACCGGCCAAAGAGGAGATCCCAGAAGGACGGTCATCTGGTCAACGGAGAACAAGATTCACTCTCCACCGCCACACGAAGAACCCAGCATTAAACAAAGGGGGAATTCAAGACTCAATATTCTCCCTCCCTTGTAACCGGAAGGAACAGTATTTGTTGTAATCCTTTTCATTTGATTCAAGGAAAACTTTTACCGCAAATTCTCGTCTCTCTCCCCTTTCCCGGTCATACAAGAGATGGCGACTCCGCTGGGGACTACGTTTGTCACTGAGGAGCAAGTAGTGGCGCAAGATGACGTCCACCATAAGGGAAGATGGTCGAATCGCTCGTTGTCGAGTTCGACCAGGAGAAATACGAAGAGTTTCTCTCTTCCGGCTCCAAGAGCCCAAAGACCCGCGTCTGCCGCCGGGTCTCGACGGGGAATGGCCTCGAGGCCCAAACTGTGGCTTTCTCGAGCCCCCTGCTGCCGACTGTGCCAAGCAAGGTACACGCGCCAACGCCTCTCAGAAGGCCCGCGTGGTCCCAGGCACATCTGCCTTTGCGACCAACCGCGTCGCACAGAACACCCGCGTCAACGTCTCTCAGGAGACCCGTGTGGTTAAACTCCCTGATGTTCAACATCAGGATGTTGTTGGTTTCTCTCCACCTCTTCGACGCAATCGAAACGCTGAGCGTCGACAGAGGAGACGTGCGCGCCACAGTTGGAACCGTTGGTTGTCCAACTGAGACTGGACGCGACGTACAGTCTCGCTCCTTGCCCGCGTCACGTCCAGTACGTGAAATCCGCGTTTGGCGGCCCAAGCGCGTAACTCCTCAAGTTGAGTCCCCTGAAGACCAGCTTACCAAACGCCAAAGCGAAGCTTCTGCGTCTCGTCTAACGCAAGAAGCACGCGCCCAGAGACGAGGCGCCCTGCAGCCCACTCTCTCTCACGCGTCTCAGCCCGGACGCACCAGGCAGCAACGCGATACTCGCGTCTCACCTCAATAGAGACGCCAGACGCGCGTTCCACAGTCACGACGCGGAAACCGCGTCCCTGAAGTCTGCGTCCATTCGGCACAGCACATAGATGCCTCCTGTCTTCGACGCTGTGAGGCTAGTCTCTTTGATCCCTCTTCCATGGATTTGAGGGATTATCTGACAAAGAAAAGAAGTGCCCACCAGGTCACTTCATCTTGCTGCTGCCAACGGCTTATCTCCATGCTTGCGGAGTGCCGTTGCGGGTCGAGTGTGCCCCAGCAGTCCTTAGTTAGGCAGCTGACCTCGATTCCCCCGTCAGCCAAAAGAAGGCGCTCCCATAGAAGGAGAGTCTTCTCTGACGTTGAATACCCGGAGCTTACTGCGAACATGACAAGCAGGAGCAAGGGGAAACAACTTGCAGTCAGCTCAGACGAGTCCGAGTCTGACTCTGAACCGGAAGGGTGTATCGACACACTCGCACCCAGACGAGGGCCATTCCCCAAATTGACTATAATGCCTTAGCCCACGGCGTTAGAGTGAATGAGTCTCATTCCGCCGTAGCGGAATCAAGGGCTTCGAACTCTTCCGTCGAGAAGGAGACCTCTGCCTACATGACAGGCACTCCTGAGGAGACGGCAAGACGTATAGAGCAGGTCCAGAAAGCACAAATGGACATGATTATTTCTCAGCAGGCGTCGATTGACTCCCTCAAGCAGGCGATTGCACAACTGCTTGAAGACAGGAGGAAATCTCCTCCTAGGAGGTCAAAGGGCAAAGGGAGAGAACTCATCTTCCGAACCTTCTGAGGAGACGCGGCGATCTACGTCCGGCTCGTCCAAGTCCTCATCGCAAGCAAAGGGCGACCGAGACCCAGGGAAGGCTCATGCTAAAAGGATGAGTCAATTGGAGGAACGCCTCAATGCCCTTGCCAGTCGCAAAGACCTCCAAGAAGCTGGAGTGGTCCGGCCTTATCCAGCTGAGTGGGATCTAGTCCCGTACCCTCCTAAGTTCAAGGCTCCAACCCTCCAAGCCTTCGATGGGAAGGGGTCCCCTAATCAGCACATCTACTACTTCAAATCTCAAACTGGAAATGTAGTAGATAATGACGCCATCCTGGCGCGACTATTCATCGGCACCCTGAAAGGGTTGGCCTTTGAGTGGTTCATGAAACTCCCGGAAGGTTCTATCAAGAACTGGGGCGACTTGGAGAAGCTGTTCCTAACACGCTTCTTTGAAGATGATTTCGAGGTCACAATACCCACCCTGTTAGCTACGAGACAGCGAAAGAGAGAGTCCGTCAAATCTTTCGTGAAAAGATTTCGGAACGTGGCACTCCGGTGTCCAAGCGGTATGACCCAGGCCACCCTGGTGGAAACATGCCGCCACAACCTCCAAACCTCACTCCTTGCTCAAATAGGAGTTGCTGAAAGCCGCACCTGGAAACAATTAGTCCAACAAGGTGAACAGGCTGAGGAGATTGTTGCCCGCGTCAGGGCAGAAGAAGGCAAGCCTAGGCCAGAAAGGTCAACTAGGCGAGCGCCAGACACCTCCCTCCAGACGAAGCGGAAGGATAATTTGGCGACGGAGACCAAATCTCCCACCAACCTCAACCAGCCAAGGCGAGTGGCTCTTCAAGCCAACCCCGCGCCAACAAGCAGTATTCCTTCAAGGAGGAACATGTCGATTCGCTCTTCAAGCTACTCAACAAGAGCAACCGACTGAAGCTCCCTGAAATTAGGCGCCCGGAGGAAGTTGGCAAGACCGACAATCCCAACTACTGCATGTATCACAGGATGTTGGGACATCCTACCAAAAGCTGCTACGTCTTCAAGGACATCCTTCAGGCTCTTATTGACGCGGAGGTGCTAAAGCTCCGACCAGAGCAGAAGAAGGTCACGGCTAATGTGACGTCGGTTCTCCATTCGGGAGACAACCTCCAATGCCTGCGGGGGTAACTCCTATTCCAAGGGGAGAATTAAGAGTGGTCAACACAGACCCTCACCAGCAGCAGGAGAAGGGCTTGGTACCCGTCCCTACGCCTCAAGGGGAAATTATGTGGGTCCACCCTGACCTAGTGGACAGCCAGCAGTGGACTACTGTAACCAACAGGAAGTCCACAGGCAAGGCAAAAGCTTCGTCCTGCCATGTGGTATGTGCTTCCTCCCGAGAAGCAGAGGATGATGTTCCCTCACTGACTGATTCAGAAGAGGAAACAATAGTCTTGGCCGCAGAGCCCAACCAACCAATGACAGGGACTCGTTCAGGACAGCCCTACTTGAAGCAGTACGGCGAAATGGCGGCAAACCCTCCACAACCGGCTGCAGAGCCAACTAGGCCCTCCACGAAGCCACCAGTGGAGAAACAAATAGAGACTCGATTCTCTCGAGCCCTTCAAAAGGGTATAGCGGAAGGATCCACAACGCCTTAACACTTTGATGTCTTGGCTCATTGGCCAACATCCCTACGCGGATCACCCTGTATGAGCTTCTAAGACTATCAAAGTCGACCAGGGAGGCTCTACAAGAAGCGCTGGCAACGCTGAGGTCTTTATGACCCAGGTGCCAAAGAAGGAAGATGTAGAGAATTGTCTCCACACCTCCCAGAATGCTCCCTGCATTACCTTCACGGCAGATGATATGCAGGTTAAAGGAAAGCATGATCGGCCCCTGTACTTCACAGGTTATATCGGATCATCTGAAGTGAACCGCATTCAGGTAGATGCAGGGTCCGCACTGAGCATCATGCCCCGCTGAGTCATGCAACACCTCGGCATCCCTACTCACCGTCTGAGCCCTACACAGACGACCATCTACGGGTTCAATGCCAATGGCACCCGTCCGATGGGGAAGATCAAGCTCAAGTGCCAGATTGGGAGCCTCAAGTCGGAGGTGACGTGCTACGTCATCGATGCCGACACTTCCTACAATCTGCTGCTGGGACGACCATGGATTCACCGCAACTCCATCGTTCCCTCCACTCTTCACCAAGTCATGAAATACATTGACGCGAGTGGGAAGGTGCAAACATTAGTTGCCGAAGGTTCCGTTAAGGGGGGTCGAAATTATTTCACGGACTCCCTCCTATATCAGGATCCGGTGGATTAAACCCCGCAACTGGAAGTGCCAGACTCTGGTAATGAGGGCTGACACTGAGCCCGAGCAAGAAGAGTGCCTGTGGAAGTTGGAACCACTTGTAAAGAGCACTAATAAGCTCGATGTTGATAATACCACCGACGATGCAGGCGGCTGGTATATTAATGAGAATTTAGACTATGAGTATTTTTCTGCGTGTGCATCCGATTCAATACCGTCGATACTAGTACCGACATAGACGATGACATCTGGTCGGCAATGGATGCTTTGACATCATTGCATGTACCAGTAAAATCATCTTTCGGGACATACCAGGATAAGGAGATGCGCAGGAATCTATATTCATGGTCCCGACAAGACGAAAGGCCAAAAACCAATTCTTTTTGGGCGAATCTCGTCTGAACCAACTCCCCACGAGAAGAATCGGAAAGCGAGGAGGAATCCCCTCAGCTCGACCATTATGAATCGAAAGCGCTCAGAATGATGAAGCAAATGGGGTACGATCTAACCAACAAGCCCGGGTTAAACTTCGGCAAAGGAAGGAGAACCCTGCTTCGATCGTTTTGTGCCGAAAGGGAAGGCCCCTGATTATTATCATCGGACGCGCAGGGGGTTGGGCTATGTATCAACTCCAATCCCATCAGCCTCCGTTCTCAAGAATCGTCGAACAACGATCACTCTTTAGACACATCATCTTGGGGTCAGATGTCAGTGTCGGCAACATCTTCAAGAAACTTTCAGTGAACATGGTTTCGACAAGCCGCCTGGAAGATGGAATGAAAAAATGATCCAATCTGATACAGATCCATGGATCAAACATTTAAATGCTCTTTGGGATACCTGCTTTGAACAGCGTGAGCCACTCACAGAAGACAAGGTTGTTCACAGATCAATCTAGGAGATGAGGCTAACCCTAAGCCCATCTTCATTAGTGACGGCCTGTCACCATCGGAGAAGAAGGATCTAATATCTCTTGTACAAGAGTATATAGACGTCTTCGCCTGGAATTATGAGGACATGCCAGGACTTGATCCTTAAGTGGCCATGCACCGCCTCAACATCAATCCGGACGTAAAGCCTGTCAAACAACAGCAGCGACGGTTTCACCCAGAAATAATGGGAATTCAATCAGAAGTCAGAAACTTATTGATTCTGGCTTCATTAGGGAAGAACAGCATCCCGATTGGGTAGCCAACATCGTCCCCGTCTCCAAAAGAACGGGAAAATCCGGATCTGCATCGACTTCCGTGATCTAAACGAGGCCTGCCCTAAGGACGAATTCCCATTGCCGATCACAGATGTCATGATTGACAATACTTGTGGATTCGAACGAATGTCCTTCATGGACGGATTC